>JABSSZ010000995.1:0-23532 GCA_013755755.1 Fusarium sp. NRRL 25184
AAATCTTTTATTTATATTAATAATAATATATGTTTTTTAGCCTTATTATAGTTATAAGAATTTAAGAAAAATAAAGATATCCTTACTATTTATGGGAAGGCTGTCATGGGCTAACGAATAAACAGGGGTATGCTGTAAGCATAGTTCTGAATATGGATGAAGCTGATTGCTGCCTAAAGCGATGCGGGGTAAAGATCGGCGTCTTAATACATAAGCTATAAGCGCTAGGTAGGCTTCTTTCAGCTCTGATAGCTAAACTTGTTGTCTTTTTTCTTAACTTCTTACTTTATTTCTGTACTAGAGATGCAAGAGAACTCACTTAAACGGCTACGGATCTCTGAGGAGCATGAACGACACTCGTTCAGTCCCGTACCGACGTCAACTGTTGAAGAGGAAATATGGGCAGAGACTCCTGTGACTAATACATGTTTTGGATGCGTAAGTCTTGGTACCAAAAGAATACCATGAATTGATTAATAATAGAGGCCGCTGGCAACAATTAGATCATTAAGGAGAATGCAAAATTGACCTGCCATCTACCGCAGCAGCTATTCTCGTACCAATCTTCAATGCCCTTCACTGTTGAACAACAAGGCCAGTTCTTCGCATTGGCATTCAACAACTTCATTTTCGCGCGTTTAAGTAAGGGATTATGCACATTGCTTCTCTCCCTCTTTTCTCAGCATCAATTCTTCATCTTGGCATTCGTCCCAAGTGAAGCCTGTCTTTCGGAAAACTTGCGACCTGGCTCTCAGCTCCCAATAGAACTCAATATCTATGGATGCCGTGAGGATGCTGAATCCATTGGTCGAACTCTTTCCAAAGCCGGTACCTATCTCCAATTTCCTCAGTGCGGGCTAGAGGGCGTGGAGTACTACAATCCGCACTTCTTTAGAATGGATGGATACCCCGAGCAAGCATCGATTGAAACTCTTGTTTTATGCCCACCGGATGTTGTGGAGGCTACAGACCAGGTTTCCGATCAAGAGTTTCAAGTCAACAACACAGATGCGGTCGATGAAATTCTTGGATCATTATCATACCATAATCTTCGCGATGGTATTCAAGTTGACAGTCGCATCAAAAGTGCGCTGTTTCCGTACGTTGTTACTGACCTGTAACCCCAAAAGCCTATGCTGACTGCATTCTAGCTACCAAAAGGAAGCAATCGACTTTATCTTCAAACGAGAGACCGGCGAAGTTCCCTCTGAACTAAGTCTATGGAAGTACAATAACACTGACGCGGATGAACCTTTGTGAGAACGAGATGTCTTAGTCAACTAACTGTTACTGACAACAATAGTTATCAGCATGTGTTCAGTGGAGCAAAGCGTCCAAATCAAGAAGAGGCTGAAGGTGGAATCCTGGCAGATGAGATGGGACTAGGGAAATCCCTCGTCATCTTGTCAACTATAGCAGGTTCGCTAGACCGGGCAAGTGCATTTCTTAATTCAAATCAACGATCTGGAGCAACACTGATCGTTGTGTCATCGATGCGTAAGTGCTACACGTCAAACATACGGACTCATGCTGATTTGAATCTAGTCCTGATCGACAACTGGGTTGAACAGATTCAAACGTAAAGGTCCCTGATGTTGCCTGTCACCCGCTGGTCGAATTAACACGTAAATAAGGCATACTTACTCCGGAAGTCTGTCGTGTCACCGACACACTGGTACACAAAGGCATAAAGAGGTACATCTGCTGTACCAAAAGTCCATAGTCTTCACGACCTACGCCACATTAGCAGCCGACTCATCTCGAGGCAGTTTATCTAAAGTCCACTGGTTCAGGATCGTTCTGGATGAAGGTTTGGGAACAGCTCGCAAGCTACTACATCTTATATTCTGACACTTATGACCTCTTTTAGCTCATGATATTAGAAACCGCAGAACCAACCAATTCAAAGCCGTGGCCGCCCTATCAGCAAAGCATCGTTGGTGTCTTACAGGAACACCAATTCAAAACAGCATGGATGATCTTGGAGCTTTAGTGTCTTTCCTTAGGCTGCCAGTCCTTGAAAATGCTCCTACATTCCACAAGTTCATCACAAGTCCAGTAACGTCTTCTTCGTCAAAAGACCGGTTCAAGAATTTGCGAACATTACTTGAGACCATTTGTCTCAGAAGAACGCGGGAGATATTGCCCTTGAAACATCCTGTCACGCATGTTCGAGAGGTCTGTCTTACTAATTCTGAACGGCAGGCGTATAACGATCTCGTTCAAGAAGGTAAAACACAGCTTGATATGATAGTCAGCGGACACAGCAAGAGGAAGGTGAGCTCTGTAGTGCTCCAATCTATCCTGAAACTACGTCTGTTTTGCAACAACGGCAGATCAATTGATAATCAACAATTTGAGCTTACAGGTCTTCCACCCGACTCAGATGAGGCATTGGCTTATCTCCAGCAACATGGGTGTAATATCTGCGCTATTTGTTCTGTTACGATTTACTCCATTGACAATTCTGACAAGACAGATGGTGGCAGATTCATATTCTCCTGTTGTCACTTATTTTGTCGCACTTGCATGCCTCAGTGTCGTAATCGGAAATCCCCCTGTCCAGCCTGCCAGCAGGAAGGTGAGCCGCAACTTCCAGGAGCTCAGTTCATACGAGATCAGCAAACAAGCACAGGCACAAGCGGACAGAATAGAGGTGGTCGCTCAATCGACGGATATCCGTCAAAGTTACTCTCTCTCTTGGAAGACATTCGTCAGAATAATACACAAAAAAGGTAAGTTATCTAACTATGTATGTCCATGAGTCAAACAGAATAAGCTGAGCATTTGATCCATCAGCATCGTGTTTTCTTGCTGGAAGAAGACACTCTTCTTAGTCAGCGACCTTCTTTCGCATCATTCCATTAGCCACGGCATGATACATGGTTCACGAACGCTCGCTGAACGCAGCAAAGTGTTGAAGGAGTTTCAGTCGAACACTGGCCCAACTACCCTACTTATGACGTTGGGGACGGGTGCCGTAGGGTGAGTTTGCATTCGTATTTTGCTAGTGCAATGATGTGTCAGTTCTTACCGCTCGGCAGATTGAACCTTGCCGTTGCATCCCGCATTTACCTACTGGAGCCACAATGGAATCCTTCCATCGAGGAGCAGGCGATTGGGAGAGCGCTTCGACTCGGTCAAGAATCTCAAGTCGTTGTTGTCAGATACATCACGGCCAAAACTGTCGAACAGGTCTGGGAACAAGCGGTGCTGTTGTCATTCTCGCTAACAGTTTCTAGGCTGATGTCGTATTTCGCCAAAGAAGAAAACTACAATTGGTTGGTGGGGGATTCGGCAAAGGGAAGAATGCATCATCGGAAACCTTGGTAGAGTCGTTGATGGTAAGTGGAGCAGGGGATAAGCATGGATACAACTGGTAAAACTGACAATTTTCTAGCATGTTTTCGATGATGATGGAGCATCTGCATAAAATCCAAAGCCCTGGTTCTTTTTTGACGCTTTTCACTGTCCCATCATTTCCTAGGTCGGGGGGTTAGTAAAAGAAAGGACATGACGATTACAATCTTACAGTTTTAGGAAGGGTCTTAACTATACATGATATTAGCGAGTTTCCCTGATAGCAAGATTGCGATTTGTTTTTAACCGCCGCTTAAAGACTAACGGAAATGCCCCATTAGGCATGCCCGACGGCCTCTCCGCTCTGGTCAGTACCTACTTAAAAAATGTGCGCCCCACTCTTTCTTCCGGTGGAACAAACTACCAAATAGGGAAATAAAAATTGGCTGTCATGACCACCAATGGCGTTCTTGTATGATACTTGGAGAACCTGTTATATAAAGCGTGCATGACCCCAAGAGAATATTAGATATCTCACTAAATCGTCACTCCTCCTACGAACAAAGTCGACTTACAGAAAGCACCCAGTTGCAAAGCCATCATGAGTTCCAGCACCAATGAGATCACAGTCACTCTTCGGCAAATCGCGAAAATGATTGATCACTCTCTTCTTCACCCGACCATGACAGACGCCGACATTCTTCAAGGCCTTGCAATCGCCAAAAAGTACGGCGTCGCCACAGCCTGCGTCAAACCTTATGCAATTTCTATGGCCAAGCAGGAACTCCAGGGCAGTGATGTTTTGATCTGTCCCGTCATTGGCTTTCCTCATGGAAACAGCAGCACTGCCGTCAAGGTTTTCGAAGCCGATGTTGCTACTGCTGTTGACGGTAATGAGATCGACATGGTTATCAATATCGGCAAGGCACTCGGTGGTGACTGGAACTACGTTGCGGACGAGATTCGTCAAGTCAACGATGTCGTTGTCAAGCGCGGGGCTATCTTGAAAGTCATTTTTGAAAATGACTACCTTGAAGAAGAGCACATTATACGACTTTGCAAGTTATGCTCAGATATTGGGGTAGCGTTCGTCAAGACTTCGACTGGCTATGGTTTCGTCAAGCAGGCAAATGGCATGTACAGTTACAAGGGTGCTACTATTCCTCATCTGAAGATCATGGTAGAGGAATCTGGCGAGAAGATCCAGGTCAAGGCTGCTGGAGGTGTCCGTACTCTTGACGATTTGCTGCATGTTATGTCGCTAGGCGTTACCCGTATTGGCGCTACAGCTACAGTTGCGATTATGGAGGAAGCGGTTAAGAGGGGGATCACGGACCAGCCTACTACGGTTAGATTCAAGCCAATGGCCGACAGCAAAGTCGGAGGATACTAGAATTAACCGAGAAGGGATTTAAAGTGTTTGAGATGAAAGGCTGGGGTTGAGAAAATGGTTTATTAATTGTGTATAAAAATTATCAAGACTTCTCTGAATAATGACTCCACTCTCAATTCGTCATTACGGAATATAATAACTTGATCAATTCCTCCATTATTCGATCTTTACAAGGAACAATTGAAATATTCTGCTGTAATGGTAATTGCCACATTTGAGGATACACGAATATAATACGAGTCCGCAGGTTGGGAGGGAAAGAACTAACAGGTTGCGCAGTATAGGTGAGCGCCCCAACCGAATACGTCGGCTCCGGCGAATCATTACGGAGTTGCTATGAGTAGTTACTTTATCCGGCATGGAAAAGAGTAACTCCGAATATTTCCCCATCAACATCGCCATGTTCTCTTTGACAAACAACACCATTACACAATTGCAAATTGCAATGAAGAGCAATCGGCGCAAAGTCTCCAGGGCTTGCGAGCGATGTCGTAAGCAAAAGCTTAAAGTAAATGACCCTCTCCCGACGATGGATCAGCTGATTGAATCCGATAGTGTGATATCGAGCGCCCATGTACTCTGTGTTCAAGAGCAAATACTGAATGCGTCGCATCGGAAAGTTCGAGATGGAGACCCTATCAAAGGATATCAGAGCCAGCCGCTATAGCCAGAGAATTAGACAGAAATCAACCGGGAGTCACTGTCGGCTCAGCTGCAGAATCAGATTGGAATTCCAGTTCGACTGTAAAGCTAGTTGAAGATGTAAGCAGAGAAAAGGCCAAATTGTTCGATATCACCTTAGTAACGCGTAGTTGTAGGCGTTTCAACAACATGATGCTATCTCACCAGAAGGTGTTGAATTCTCAGCTCTAAGATCAGAGACCTGGGCTCAATCTAAGACCAACGACACCGATGATGCCACCCAAAGAAATGCCGCTAAACGGCGTAAAGACATCCAACAACAACAAAGACATGTAAAATCCAAGCCGTCTGCCGCCGAGAAGGAACTCATGTCATTATTACCCGAACTTGGCCCTGCGACTCTCTTGATCGACAACTATTTTGATCGGATCCACTGGTTCATCCTAGTTTTTCACCAAGATGATTTTAGGAAAAGATTCCAAGATCTTTATCGCTACACCTCTTCCTCTTCTGGTTCAATTGCTCCATCGAGAGGTATAGGCTTTATAGCTGTTCTCTTGGCTGTCTTCGCGACCAGCTTACATCACATTGGAGCTCAAGAAAGCAAGCTAAAGTCTCATAATGTTGATCCAAAAGAACTGAAAGACAGGATATTAAACACCCTTAAACTGAGATTCTTGGATATTGTGTCAAGAGGGTCTCTGGAGGCGGTGCAATTCTGTGTTTTGCTGGCAAGTTATTACCTGTACAACGGTGAACCTGGTATGGCTTGGCCACTATCTGGTTCTGGATTGCGCATCGCTCAAGCTCTCAACCTTCATCGAAAGACGCCACCTGGAGATTCTGTTCTGAATCGGCAGATACAAGACCGAAAACGGGCCTGGTGGGCTGTTTACGAGATCGATACTTTCTGCTCAATGCTTTATGGATTTCCCCTGGGCTTTTCTGACAGAGATTGCAATGTCGAGGCCCTGGACCCGCATGACGAGTACTCTGGATCAACTAAAGCGTCAAGTCAGGCGAGAATGCCGTCGCTGTTATTCTACAAGTGTGCAATGACAAGGCTGTCGACTCTTATCAAGTCCGCATTAGTTGAGCTGTACGGAACTCGGCACGGTGATCGAAAGAGAGCAATCAACCTGAAAGACCTTTTCGATACAGTTGGGGCTTTAAACGAGAGTCTCCAAGAGTGGCATAGAAACCTCGCCTCGAAGCTCAGATTCGATAGTTATCACTCAGCGTCTTACGTTCAGGGTACGAATGACCGTGAAAAAACCGGAAAGGAATTTGAAGATTATCTATTCCGCCTTCAAGCACTTTCTCTCGAGCTGGCATATGAAAATGCGAAAATTCTCATCCACAGGCCTCTTCTCTCATTTAAAATGGACAGGTCGGCTTCAACAGACACTAATTCCAAGACTGACCCATTTTGGCGGGCGATACAAGAGTGCAGGGAAGCTGCACTGCAGATATCAAAGGTTGCTTCAACTCCATACCTCCTGGAAGCATCTGAGACATATGCTATAGCTGTTGTATCACTGCACCTCTTGACGGCGGGCGTGACACTATGTATTTCAATAACCCTTGACCCTTTGACTTCGGAATCGGTTGAGGCAAGATCTGGGATACGGCAGCTAATGCAAGTACAGACCCTTCTCAAGGATAAGTCAATTGTTGCAGCACAGAGTCTGGATATCACGAAAAGATTGATGAGTCTTGTGAGGGCAAAGGAGGCCCATGATAGGCCAGGGACTGAACTTCTGACAAGTGCATATCCAGAACTCCCGCAGAGAAACCGAATCGAAAGTTACACCACAGAGCCCGAGGGAGAATGTGCTGGACAAGCGCTGATGCTGGAGAGAAACTCTGACTTGGATCTACCATCTACGACGAATAACAGCAGCATAAATAATACGCTCGGCATGAACTTCGCAGATCAAGACATAAACGTCTGCGCTGACACTACATTAAATGACACTCTATTGGAATATGAACAAGGTAAGCTTCCTCGACGTGCAGATGGAGAATTACCAGTGTTGTAGATGCTAACTACTGGAAACAGCGGCCAGTCTTCTTTTCACTGGAGATGTCACATATGATTCAGGTGACTCAATTCTGGATAATCCTTTTTTGGAACAGAGCCAAGGCTGGATATGGAGTTGGAACTTTCTGGAATAAGCGGTGATTCTTTACTGGCGGGCATTGCGGCTGGCCTCCGAAAATCACATTGGTGCCAGTGGCCGCTCAAGAAGCGCATGCGCATTTAGGCTACGGATCTTAGTCGGGCTTAATATTGAGTTTTTGAGTAAATTTTTGGGATTAGATTGTATAAAAGAATGAGAAGACGACGAGCTATATAAAAGAACAAACCTGGGTCTTAAATGCAACCCCTGCAGAGAAGCGACCTGTAGCCAGCGCCTAGCTAACCTGAAATCAGTTCGAAACCGCCGCATCCTTTCTAACGGCAAATGGATAATCCACATAGCCCTCTACATCGCTGGAATAAAATGTCTTCCTATTATATGGGTTGAGTTCCAGGCCCTCCTTGATTCTATACACCAAGTCCGGATTCGCCAGGAAGTTTCTTCCAAACATGACCATGATCTCCTTATCGGGATGTTCTTCGTCAACGAGCTGTTCCGCTTCTTTCAATTTATACCCGCCGGCAATAAGAAAAGGTCCCTTCCAAAGATCATAGGCAAAGTCGAGTTTTTCACTGGGATCGTTTTGACTATCTTGACTTCCGAAGATGCGAGACTCGATGAGGTGGAGATAGGCCAAGTTCAAGCGGCTGGCCTTGTTGATTATGTCTGTGAACTGAGGGATTGGGTCTTTCATGCGCATGCTTTGGAAGGTACTCCATGGGCTGAGACGGATACCGACGCGCTCCGGGCCGGTGGCTTGTACAACGCGTTCCAAGATCTCAGTGATGAGACGAGATCTGTTTTCAATGCTGCCGCCGTACTCGTCGTTGCGCTGGTTGCTGACGTCTTGAAGAAATTGGTCGAGCAGGTACCCATTCGCACCATGGATCTCAACACCATCGAATCCGGCTTTGACAGCATTCTCAGATGCAGTGACGAATGCCTGAATCATTTCGTGGATTTCTTCCAGGGTCATTGCTCGGGGCTGGGCAGGACTCCCTTCAATCGGGATTGCACTCGGTCCGATAATGTCGATTCCTTCATCTTCCGCAACTTCAACGGTTGCAGCACGACCCATTGCAAACAGCTGAATAAAAATGAAACTGCCCTTGCGGTGCACTTCATCAGTGATCTCTTTCCAGGCGTTGACCTGTTCTTGGTTCCAGATTCCAGGCGTTCTGGCGAAACCTCCACCGGCAGCAGGGGAAACAAGTGTTCCCTCACTTATGATGAGAGTACCAGGGATGGAAGCTCGTTGGCAGTAGTACTCCTTCATCAGGGAATTGGGAACACGGTCGATGCTTGCTCGAAGGCGTGTAAGAGGGGCCATGCCAATGCGATGTTGGACTTTGATGTTGCCGATTTTCATGGGCTGGAAAAGGCGTGACTCTGACATGTTGAATGTGGTTTATTGGATTTATATCGAGGGTGGAATGGTTGGAAACTGTTAAGTGAAGGCTGATGAATGTAGAGTCCTCATAGCGTCCACCTTGCATGCTTTATATCTAGGGAATTCGGACTGATGACATACAAGAGATTCCGATGGAAGCATCGTAAGATTACAAGCTGATAAATCTACCATCAAAAATGAGTATGTTATCAAACATGTTCTAGTGAAGCGGTGACGCTTAGACATCAAGGCGTAGACCAGGCAAGATATGGAAATGAGGTTGTCCTCGATGCAGCAACAACATATTTCCGAAATAGGAAACGAGATGTTGCCTAAGGCGGTTTAGCTGATCGGCAGCAGGGAAAGGTGGATCACGATTTCTAAGCAGCGTCGAGCTTACGGTGAGACCAAGGGTCAGCTCTTTCTGACCTTATGGCGCCATAATATTTGCCACAAACGCATACTGCAAGGACCCAATCTAGGACAAAAAAAAACAGTATGTTGTGCAGTCGATTACTTACGTTTTACCTACTGACGGTGGTTAGTGGCGCACTTTCAGTTCGTCTCCGTGCAGGGGACGCCAGATAAGGCTGCCAAGCGCCTCGCAAGATCACATGCCGTGAAGCAGGCATTACAGAAAAAGCGGAATAAGCAACAGGAGTCGATGCAGCATTTTTCGGTGAGGACGATAGAAGATGAACAGGAACAGACGAGGAGTTTATACAAGAGGCAACACAACAAGCGCACAATTCCATCGCCTGTGTCGCTATCAGCAAGTCTGCTTGATCCGTTCCAAAGTCTGGCGGTCGACTGCAAACGCCTACAGATTTTACTAAACGACTGTAAGTTCTCTGATACAATCTCAGGTATCTTGCTGATATATCCTAGTTAATGCACGCCAAGCTCCAGAACCTGTCTTCAGTATTCAGGACGACTTCCAAAATTTCCAGTCAGTGTTCCGATCTGGGCTTGTAGATCCTGCTCTGCTAAATGCCGTGATGCTGTCGTTGGCTTTTACTGCAAATGGCGGGGTCATCAATAAGGAATGCCTTGTATACCGGGGCCAAGCGATCCAGCACATCCGGGAGAGAATAAGTACGCCTGATAGAGCCGTTTCCGAATCAACCATTGGAGCGATATTATTGCTTGTCGGCGTCGAGGTGAGTTACTTGCATTTTTCACTTGATTGCATTTACACTGACTCGTTAGGCACGGCTTGGCACCACTTCGGAGGTTCAACTTCACATGGGTGCAATACAGTACCTCCTCAATGCCTGTGAACCAGTGGTTGTGACTCTCACCCAAGGCATTAAACGTGCCATATTCTGGTCAGTGAATATCCAAAACTCAAATCACTCTCTTACTTTTCGACAGGCAGGACTTGAACTCGTCAATCATGGTGGGTTCAAAACGTATAGTCGACCATACCACTTTCACCGAACTCCAATGGCAGCGAGACTCAGTAGCTCCAGACTTCTTTGAGCTGCCACTGGGCTTCCAAGTACGTTCTCATTTATTCAGCCCAGAATTCCTGGATATAGTCAGAGATATCCATGCTCTCCAGTGCATCAGAAACATTTATCAACGGACCCACCGTCCAGCCTCACCGGTAAACATCAACAGCCACACGGCATCCATACAATCTCGCCTTCAAGCCCTTCCAAACACCTGTCCGATATCCAAGGCTTGCCATCTCGCAGCGTACATGTGTTCAGTCATGCTGTGCTGTAAAGTCTGGTGCGCTTTAGTAATTCCCGTGAGTCTCCCCATGCAGCGTCTGGAAGCATGCTAACTTGCAAGTCCAATATTACTGCGCAACTTCTCAAAGAAATTGAAAAAGTGCGTTATGAGTCCTTATGGAACGAGCACGCGGACTTGTTACTCTGGCTGGTATGTATTGGCGGAGTGTTTGCTCCAGACGGGCCTGTACGCTCAGGTTACACCGATCTTTTGCGTTCGACGGGTTTCGAAAGACCCAGCCTGCACTCTTCATGGTCTGATACAAGCGAGATACTGAACCAATTCATCTGGTCGGACTTGGCCTTTGGATCTGCTGTTAGGAAATTTCTAGAAGAGAGCTCAATGCGGTTTTGACCTCGAGCACGTCAGGTAAAATAGATTGATTGAAAAGGCCAAAGTATTGATCCATTCTTCTGGAAGAGACCTTATTAAGTGCAAAATGGGGCTGAGGTCCAACTATTAGTTAGTGCATGTATCTTCGGTGTAATTAACCCCCCGGCATGGTGCAATTAACGTCCCGGCATGGTGTAATTAGCCCCCCGACTGTAGTGTCGGTATAGTCGGGGTTTAGTCGGGCTTTAGCTAAGCTAATTATAAACTTTTAACCCCGGCTCTAGGAGGGCAATTACACCACGCAGCGGGTTAGCAATTAACCCGAATTCTTAACTGAGTTCTAAGTTCAATGTGTTGATACGAGCTCTCGGCCAGATTGTTAAGCCATCCACGTTATGAGGGGCCATTTGGTCAGCATGGTGCCACTGTACCTCTTTTGACGTTTTTGATATATCGGCAATCGAATTCTATAAGTTCTCTTAATTAACCTCTTCTCAAAAACACCATTGAAATCATTAAACTCATATCAAGCAATCAATCTACACGAATTTACGAAAATGGCTGCAAAGAGCGTCTTTATGTAAGGCTCCCTTCCAATGTCACCGTAAGCTGACGCTGACCCCCCGGCTTAGTACTGGCAGCACCGGTTACATCGGAGGTGATGCATTCTACGCATTGCATAAAGAGCATCCTGATTGGAAGTATACCATCCTTGTCCGAAGTGAAGATAAGGGAAAGGATGTGCAGAAGCAATATCCTGATGTGAAGCTGGCGATTGGATCTTTGGATGATTCCAATGTCATTGAGAAGGCTGCTTCTGAGGCCGACATTGTCATCCGTGAGTATAATCTCTCAAAGTGATTCTTGTTCATATTGAGATACTGACCAATGTAGATACCGCTGAAAGTGCCGATCACCAAGGAGCTGCCAAGGCTATCGCTGCCGGCCTGCGATCCACTCACTCGAGCTTAAACCCCGGCTACTGGATTCACATCAGCGGCACAGGCATTCTCTGCTGGTATGACGCGGACAACAAGCGCTTCGGAGAAGGCCCTCTTCCCGAGCAAGCGTACAATGACCTCGAGGGAGTCGACAAGGTTACTTCTCTGCCCGACGCCGCCATCCACCGCGATGTCGACAAGATTGTTCTCGGCGAAGCTGCCACGGACCCCAGCGCCGTAAAGGTCGCCATCGTCTGCCCTCCCACCATCTACGGAGCTGGTCGAGGACCCGCCAACCAGCGAAGTCGCCAGATCCCAGGCTTGAGCGAGACAACTCTCGAGAAGGGCTTCGGTCCCATCATCGGCGCCGGCGAGTCAGAATGGGACAACGTGCACGTCCACGATCTCTCCAACCTGATCGTCCTTCTCTCCGAACGCGCAGCTTCGAACGAGAAACAGGCCGGCGAGCAGGAAGTCTGGGGTCCAAAGGGCTATTTCTTCGCTGAGAACGGCAAACACAAATGGGGCCAGATTTCTGCTCTTATTGCCAAGGAGGCTAAGAAGCAGGGCTTCATTGATACCGATGAGACCAAGGTTCTTGATGTTGGTGAGGTGCTGAAGGACTTGGGACTCCAGGCTCTTTCGTGGGGAGTGAATAGTCGTGGTGAGGCGAAGAGGGCGAGGAAGTATCTTGGGTGGAAGCCTGTGGGTGAGAGTCTAGAGGAGTGGATTCCTGAGTCGGTCAAAATTGAGGCCAAGAGACTGAACAAGGCTTAAAGCAAAGTCATTTCACGACTGGATGGACCCTCAAATTGATTTCCGTACTACTTTTATATCAACTACAAGGATCCGATATGTCGATTCCAAGTGAACTGCATTTTCAACCCATATCCTTGATGTTATTCGAGTCTAACACCCTGCATTTGAAGTGTCTGGAAACCCTGGGAATATCTCTGCCAGAGAGAACAGGACGGTGGTCTGTGTAATCTTGATAAGATAGAGAGAGAAGGAGCGTTATTAGTTAGCATGGCAAGGCACCAATCTGGTCACGTCGTTTTGGACCACTGTAGCTTCACTGGTGCACTTGTCAAACCTTCTTTAATAGGAGAGCTGACAGTGCCGCCGCAAGACATCTTTCCATATCAGGATGTTCTACAACATAAACCACTGTAGCTTACTTAAGGTTGTTGGCTTGATGACAATTTCCAAAGTGCGCCCTCTCTGGAGTGATTTGTGTATACTGTCTGTTCTGTTTATCTTAGCTCCGCACTTATTAACCATGAAGTGATCTATTGACCCCGCGGCCTTTCGTTCGAGATCAGACCACGAAGCTGAACATCAATGCAGGGTTAAATCTGCAGGACACTTGCCAGAAACAACCACTATCGCACATCTAGACCCCGAGATTACATGGGTTTTAAGAAATATTCTCTGGGCGAAGTATGGTTCTGGAACCGTCATATCCTTAGCTCCCGCTTAAGTTCATAACGCAACGCAGGGTCGCCAGGGCCATAAACTATGGGATACCTAGTGTGTGATAATCTTTCAGCTTTATTTGCGTCGCATAGCTAGGAGTTAAGTCTAAAATAGCCAATCCGTCGACAGATAGCCTTGTCGCACTTTCAATCTATCGCTTTAGCAACTCACTATGTGCCGACTGCCGTGATCCCATGTGCTCGGCTACCAACGACAACGCCACTAAATCAACATTATCTATCAAAGTCTAGAATCTGGATGCACTCTTATGCAGGTCTCAGTTCACTGACAAGCCAGCTCGCCACAGTCGAACAGCTACAGCTTACAGTGGGCGGAGAAGCCGTGCCGAACCGTGCCGAACCTAGACTGCCTTGGGCTAGAAGGGGGCGAGTGCAAAAAGCTTAGCCCTTCTAGTTCAGCGACAAGTAGGCGCTAGGGACACCACTATCACGCGCTGGGAAAGCTGGGGCCGGACGACATGGGCATTCAGCTTTGGCCTAGCAAGCCACTTTTAACGGATTGGGACGACTTGACAGATTGCTGCATGCAATTCGAACCTGCAGATTCAGCATCGTTCACTATCAAACGACGGTGTCTAGAAATGTAATCTCAAAGCCAATCCCCGGCATACTCATTGCTGTATCTCTAGTTAAATTGTTTGAATTGACAGACTCAATAGCGAAGTGAATAATGCGACTTTGGTTTTAGTTTAACAGGTTCGTCTGAGCCCTTACTTTAAGATAAGATATAGCGAAACATCTGGCTCTTAGCAGCGAAACGATAAACCTCGGAAGCACGTCATACCTTCTGTGATCTAACGATTGCTCTCTTTTGTTACACAATGCCGTCTGTTCACTTAAAGTATATCATGCGTCATACCAGATAGGAGTGGACTAGCGAATGGCCCGGTATTCACTATCAGTTTGGCTGTCTTGGAACACAAGACTGTGCTTGGTGCTCCCATGTCACTTTTGACTCAGTGGCCATGTCACCAACTGTCACTGGGCCAAAGCTATAGTGATAGGGAAATGATCAATATCGCACAACTTCTCGATTCTGCTCTCCGCACGTATCAAACCATGAGTGATTATAAATTCATTGCCATCCTTTCCAACGCGACGATGTCATGATTCAGACGTGGGTCCTCAATCGGCTTCGTCTAGTAGCCATCCCTA
The DNA here is from genome assembly GCA_013755755.1 of Fusarium sp. NRRL 25184. NCBI lineage: Eukaryota > Fungi > Ascomycota > Sordariomycetes > Hypocreales > Nectriaceae > Fusarium > Fusarium sp. NRRL 25184. The sequence continues at coordinate 14,535 of JABSSZ010000995.1, forward strand.
ACACTCCTTAGACGCATACAACAGTGAATCACTTTTTCACCCCAGATGTTACATGTCTCGTGTTACTCTGGTTTGTAGGCTGAGGGGGAGAGACGAAAGATTTTCCAGAACGGCTACCCCCGGAAACCTTTGATGGGTCATATACTATCACGTTGAAACTGGTCAGCATCCTTTCAATTAAACCTCTGGCAGCCAGGTTGGAGTTATCTGTTAAGGGAGTTGGACTTACGTTGCATCTGTAGGCCTCTTGGCCCGGAACTGTTAAGACCCGAAACACCGCCTTCCAGAATGTATACCCTAGTCTTGAGTGCTCTTACTTTTGGTTGGTCAGGGACAACTGACGGATAAGTCTTGAGAAGGTATCTCATATACCAGAAAGCCATCATAGGGGAACGGTTTTGGCCAAATTCACAGTTGAATACAACGACATCGGGCAACTTGTGCGGATCAGTAGGGAAAAGGCTCTCTTCGAAGTAGTCATATTCCTTCGGGTTCTCCCTGCGATGAAGGAATGTAGCTTCTTTGTGAATATTGCGATCGTCTTTAACATTCCACATAATAGCTCCAGCAAGCACTAATTTGGCTTCTTTGGTTTCTATACGTGCAGATTGTGATATTTACATTAGCCCATAATATACAGATGGTTGAGAGGGTGGAATTTTGGATAATGACATACCTTGACAGTCCACAAGTCTGTACTCTACTCCGGGCTTCAATGCATCCCATAGTTGTGTTGGAGTAATGAAAGAGATTTGCTGCCATGCATAGACGTCGATCACTTTGATCTGCAGCGGACCTTTCTTTGACAAGTCATCCAGCTGTTCAAAAGGCCCAAGGCTCTTTCCCGCTCCATCTGGTGCGGGCCATGTGTCATGATTGGCTTCCATGTTGAATGCACTGAAACAAAAATACGAGATTGAATGAGAGCCTGCAATCCCTTCTAGCATACAGGGACGGTGTATTGGTAGAAATAGGAGGAGCGGAATACTGAGAAAACACATGAGAGAGAACTTGCCTGTTAAAGTCAGCCCCAGCCTCTGTATAGAGATATCTAGGTAGTCCTAAAATGAATAAAGCGGGGTTAGGGACGGCTTGTCACCATCTCATGCATGAATCCAAATAGTCATACGGTGGCCAAATGGGCTGGTTTAATCGCCAGGTGACACTGAATCACAAAAAGGACAATTTAAGAACGGTCTAGAACTCGGTGAGTGAAAGGGTTTGGTTGAGCAGTGAAGGGGCTCTTCCAGGCCTAGTAAGTGCGCCGCATTATTGACAATGGTCAGCCTATAATCACGAACAAAAGGTGACATCAACTACACATAAAGAGCGCGCTCACAAATGTTACCAGCTTAAGCATAGCCTGGATGTGCTCGGCGCTGCAAAGATGGTGAAGGAAGTGGAGATCAATAGTGCGCCAATAGTTCATACAGGGGATATTTCTGGGGTCGGCCGTTCCGCACTAGAGGCGGCATGGGTCCCAATCTAAGCCATCGACGGCTCTGGATCGCTCAGAGTAACATGTCTATGTACTCGAGACAACCACATATGTTCCTCTGGCACATTAGAGAGGTGTGAGTTTAGCAAATGTTGACGGAATAGCTACTGTATCAATTGTATCTAGTAGGATGCCGGATGAGTAGAATATATGATCACCGCCAGATTTTGGGCAGGAAATCCAGAAGAAATTTGCACCTTGCAGAGCTCTAATCCCTTCTTCTTGAGCATACCTTTCCTCACACTCCATCTATCAATCATTATAGCTTGTCTTGACACAATAGTCATTTCGAACTCACAAGATGGCTCTCAATCTTGCCCCGTATCATGCCGCTATGAGAATTGGCCAAGGGTAAGCGTGATAGCTTTGATCAGCCCACTAAGACTGACTTTGTTAGTTTCAACTCGTACACACATGAAATCTTGGTGAATGATGCCGTTGTCTATGACACAGAGACCCCTGGTGGCGACCATTACCAGGGCGACACCAAGCAAGTCAGTCAGATTGTCTCGTACTGCACACGTCACGTCGACAAGGTCTCTGAAGTAACGGATGCAATGAATGTCTCAGCAGCCCTGAGCATCAAGACAGCCACAGCAGGTGGCGGTCTCACAGGATCCTACGTCAACTCTGACAAGTTCAAGGAGAGCACCCTCAACTTCTTTGTCCAGGTGACTGTCGTCAATCAAACCATCATGGCTGAGGACGTGCGACAGTTCAATGCTATTGATGGCATCTGGAACACTGGCAAGTTCATGAAGGTATACGGAGATTGTTACATCTCTGGATTCATCGAGGGAGGCGAGCTTGACGCCATCGTGTCTGTCAAGATCACCGACAAGTCGACCGAGTCAGATATCAAGGCTGCACTTGAAGCGAGTTTCGGAAAGGGCAATGCAGCGGGTGGCAGCTTGAACGCTTCGTTCAATCTTATGAAGGATAATGCATTAAAGAACTGCGAGACTACCATCACTGTTAACTGGAATGGAGGTGGGGACATCAAGCCCGCCGATGAGCTATGGTCCATCGAGTCACTGACCAAGGCGGCCGCCGCATTCCCCTACAACGTTGCTCGATGCCCACAGAGAACCTAGTATGTTATTCCTTGGTATTTTTTGTTCCTTTGCATGACCGACTGCTGACGATACCATGTAGCGCTATACTCACAAAGTACGAGAACCTGCTCAGCTTCCAGAAGCTCAGCCCCAAACCAACTGTTCTTGACTACGACGTTGCCAGTCTCTACACCAACGATCTCTTGGATGCCATGATGGCTTACAAGAACATCTGGAAGAAGATTCACCTAGGTTAGTATTGAACCTCTGCGAAAAACGCCGCGCAGAAGGCTAATTACCATGACCTCGTAGACATTACCGATTATGAGGATAACAATGTCACACTGAAGACGGCCAAGATAGAGCCAAGAAAGGCTGATGCTAAGAAGGAGACTAGTAAGCCCAAAAAGATGGAAGCCCTTCACTTCTTGCAGGATTTGGTCGACACGGCTCGCGAAAACGCTGACGACAGCAGCCAGCAAGTGCTGGAACTGGTCAACCTCTTGCACTCTCCTAACGGCACCCATACCGCAAGCTCTCAATCATCGAAGAACTACGATTACCCAGAAAACATGGGCATTCCGTATGAACCTGATGAGTTCGGTCTGGAGAAGGCCAGGAAGGACTGCAGACTGGAGATGCTCAAGATCGTCAAAGAGGTGGATGAAGTCATTGCCAATCCCATGCTTGCGCTGGACCCAGAGAGAGATCTCCAGTACACTAATCCCACTTTCTTTCGAAGGCTACTCCCTGTAAGTTACATACAGACAGCACGTGCCGTTTGCCTTTCTTTTTTCCTTATTTCTAACCATGTGTTTTATAGACTGTTACCAGGGTTGAGAAGCCCAAGCTGGTCACCGCCTCTGCCGTCTCCGCCCCCGCGCTGCATGAGAGACTATACTATGCTCCTAAGGAGCTACCAGAACACTTCAAGACCTGGTACGAGAGTGCTTTGAAGGACCCCAAGTCTTCCAAGTTTCTCATGTCAGCATGGGCCGGTGATCACACCAAGCATGAGCCCGACGACATCGTCGACGATTTCCCCGACGTGACCAACAGCGACATTGTCAAGAGCGTCAGCGTCTGGACCAACGACAAGAGCGGCAGTAACTTCATCCTGGCTTATCAGCTTGACTTCACCAACAAGAAATCTATCTTCCGTAGTCACGACCGCAAGACAAATACACTCCCCCCGAACAGCACGAAAAAGACCTTTACAGTGGCCAAGGACGGCGATCGTATCACTTCGGTGCAGATCATGGCTGGCAAGTTTCCTGAATACGAGGCCAAGGTCATTGGTTCCATCACGTTGACTACCGCCGGGGGCCAGTCAGGCAAGCTGGGTATGGATGGGCCACTTGCGCAGTCAGATACACTGTGGACAGATGCTCCACTAGCTAACTACTCTTTGAAAGGTTTCTGGGGAGACAGTGGGGCAGCGTTTGATCGCTTGGGCGTCTTCTATGGTCTTGACGAGTAGAACATGTGTTACTGCCGATAATGGCTCTTGTTTTAGACAGTTATTTCGACTTTTCTCAATCTTGCTCATAGTCGCAATGAATTTAGTATGTCCGCTTGATAAGACGTGGCTTTGTTTCTGTTTGAGCTCTGGTTCATCCGCAGCACTGTATGAAAGATTTTAGATTATCCCTATTCATCAGCGTCCGAAGATTCCTTTTAGATGTCAGGAGCAAACTGTTTACATAGAACTACAACCAATAGTTTGTACATGCCACATGATAGGCGGTTGATCGGCTCCCGTTATTATGTTTATCTGATTTTGCACAATCTTCTGTATTTCAATGGCACAACGATACATAACAGTCTACCGCTAAGTCCTGTACAGCGCTATCTGATAGTCCCTCAAAGAGCGATATGGCATCAGAATCACCTGAACTACCAACCCAGCCCGACAAATATCTGAACAATGCGACCACTCCAGCTCATCGTGGTCATTAACTAGCCGTAACTCCCGCATTCGCTCACGGACACGAAAAGGCAGTTTATCTACATTCTGGAGATATCCTATACTCTGTCTTCTCATCTCATTAAACTGAGTTTGAGAAACCTTGTTTAAGCCCCCGTTCTTCGGCGGGTAGCCGTTGAAAGTGTTGGTCAGTGTGTCATAGCCGCTCATAGTCACCTGAAACATCTCGTTGTGTGTTGAACTTTCTTTCTCAAAGGTTTTGCTGGCTGTGAAAAACAAGACCTTGACTTTCACAGTCACCTTTTCCTTCGTTTTAGTATCAACGGTGTCGTCACTTGTAGCCACGTAAACACCTGCATCCCCTCCCAGGATATAGCACGAGACGTAGTAGTCACCGTAGACTTCCTGGAATTTGGCTTGCCCATTGGGCTCTCTCAGCAGTTCTTCTGCTTCGTAGGAAAGACGAGGCTCTGTTTTGAACCTTATCACTCCATCGCGGACCAAACAGGTGCGCGACACGCTATACGTCTACCATACATCAGCATAACTGAGCCTGCAGTGAGACTATGTTTGACTTACATCTTTGGTCTCTAGGACTGTCTTGTCATACGAGCCTGTCACGCTTGCACTCAGGAATGAGCATCCAACTGCCACTCCCAAACTGCCACTGGTATGCTCCATGCCAGTCGAGTGAGAGGTAGACTCAGCATCGCGGAAATTATGTCTACCCTCCACTTTGCCGTCATAAAGCAGTCGCTGCTTTCTGAGCTCGTCAATATTGAAGGGAGATCTGGCCGTGATCCAAGGATTTGGTGTAGATACAAGTTTTGATGAGAAGCCAGTGCCTAAGATGAGCTCTTGGTGGATCCATGGGATGACAAGCTCTCTGCCAATATCAACCTGCTTCTCTACTGTAGGCACCGGACGGTCTTCTAGAGATAACATTATGACAGTGTGATCTGACGTGTGTTGAGGAGATTTGGGATAAAATGGAGCTGTAGCTTGGCTGCAGCTGTAAGCATACCAAAGGCAATGTAGGTATTGTCTGTCAGACAGGAAGAACGCTTTGAGCAGTCAGGGTTCACCGCATCATGTGGGCATTGAACCCAAACGCAAGGGTTGTATTCCGACCGACAGTCCAGATCTGTCACATGCTTCAGCTGAAAACAAAAGGTTCCAATAGTGCGTGATAATAGCGCCAGTATCACATCAATGAGGCCAGCACAATGTCTAAATGTCTGGATGGGGATAGGATGTGAACTGCTGTTGGTCATCTGTACTACTGAATGGTCTCGAACAAGCGACCAGGGTGTGCGCTTTGATCAATAGCTCGTAGTGGCGCCATCGTAGTGGGGTACAAGCCACTCCATAGCCTAGAAATATGCCTATACCAGGATCATCGCACAAGTATACGGTACTTCTGTGAACAGAAAGCTAACACGCTGGGGTGTTATCTAAAGACGCTAGATTTTATTAATAAAGCTCCAGAGGAGATGCATTCTCCTCGGATATCGGCATCTCTCAGCGCCAATTGTGTCTCAGAATCTAAGGAACTATTGAGTGATATCTGTTCTAGCCTTCGGTCCATGGTTGAATGAATGTTGCGACTTGTAAGCGAGCTGAACTTCAACCTACATTCCATTTCCATCAGGATCGAACACTAAAAAGCTGTTGTTATTACCAAACATCCTCCTCATGATTTCTGTTCTTTCAAATATTAACAGGAAATAAACGCAAATTCAGAGTGTCCTAAGCACATCATATTTCTTCATTCAGAAACATAAGAAAATTTCTCTTCACCATGGGGGCTGATCAGACTCAGGTACGCCATTCCGTGCTACCCGCCCGTCAGGCTGGCAACGGCGCCGACAAAGGCGCTGGTAACGGCAATCCCAAAACTCAACCGTAGGTCACTCTATTACCATTGTCACAGCCAAGCGATGACTAATCTAGGTGGTTGCATAGTAGTAGTGGCAAACCCCTACCAGCTCTCAAGTCAATTGATCAAGTAGAGTTGAATACTCTACAAGGCGTTAGAGTATTGGATGGTGCTGGGGTCGTCCAACTAAAAGATGATAGTTATCGCGTCTCCCAGGCTGCTCGGGATGCCCATATCGACAAGATTCGGAATCTCTGCAGAGATAATCCATCCTCAAACTCCATCAACTTTCCAGGAATAGAGGCAACGCTGGACAACCCTACCACCATGTACGTGGGCTACTTCCATCCCAAAGTTGTAGAGGCAATCAACGCATCTCCTGTAAGGCTACCCGACATCAAGTATGGATCCAGACTCCCTCAACTGACATGTTGCAGGAACTACTCTGCTTTACTCCCAACAAAGTTGTCGAAAAATACTCCGTCACTGAAGAGCCCTGCTCTAATTGGGGGGCGTCCAAGGTCACATTGACGGATGAAAGGTTCAACGAGATCCAGGCTCTGAATGTAAACAAACCCAACTCATGGGTCAGAGACACAGCAGTCATGCGCAAGAAGGGAGAGAATGTGATCATCTGGATCATAGACGGGGAAGGCTATGTGAAAAACGACATAGAGGTAAGGTGTATTGCAATTATCTCCACCAGGAATCGTGTCAGCTAAGCAGGTCGTTCTAGGCTGATCGTCCGTTTGCGGCCAATGCCAGTAAAACGGTTGGTAAGGCCGAAAGCCATTGCACTCTAGTCACCAACATCGCCTGTGGGAAAACCCACGGCAGTAAGTACTTATCTGGAACTCTTAATAGGCAGTAACTGACCAGTTTGAAAGTCGCTCCCAAAGCGAGTGTCAAAATCCACTGGTTCGAGGGCACGATGCCCACGCAAGGTTTTGTGGCATGCGCACTATCTGGTCTGCAGTGGGCAATCCAAAACCACCAGTTGACCGGTCGTATCGTTTTGAATATGTCTTGGGGTCTTGGGGACCAGGACCTTAGTACCGTTCGAACCGTCTCATACATCCTTCAGCGGTTGATAAGAGTGTACAACATCATTCCGGTGGCTGCAGCTGGAAACAGTGGGGTAAGGCAACGACAAATCAGCCTCCTGGACGGCTTGCTAATATGAAATCCAAGACATGCTTGTACAGAACGTCAAACCAATGGCCGCAATGTGAGCCCGGAGTTATAGTTGTCGGTAATACAGACAAGAAGGGTAAGATCGAACGGGAATCATGCTACGGTCCATGTACGTAAACTACCCTGTCAGGAGAATGTATCCAGAGCTAATAAATTAACAACAGTGGTGGATATCTACGCACCAGGTACGGATATAGCAGTGGTAGGGACCGACTTGACTAGGTCCGGCACATCGTTCGGTGAGTTGTGGATATTTTCTCTTGTTTCAATCCCTTCCTTCGAATGCTGACAGACCCGTTTAGCCGCGCCTTTAGTCTCCGGTTTTCTGGCCAATCTTCTTTCGTCCGCAGACCAGGATAATCACTTCGCGACAATCACTTCTGAAGAACTGTGCAACATGTTACTAGACAGTTTCTCCGTAAAGACAGATCAATGGCAAGCCCCGAATCAGCTATTTCCGGGTGATGTGCGAACCATCACAGCACGCAAGCCAAATTCGTACTTGGACACGCTCACCATTAACGTCAGTATCATGAGTCCACACTTTCCTCGCCAAGAGTAGATCGCTAATGAACGGCTACAGATTGTTAGTGGCAACTATGGGATCAAGCCTCCCCGAGGTACAAAGACACACAAGATAGAAGTCGATGATGTGAAGAAGATTGTAGTCGCAGTCAAAGACGAAAAGGCGAAGGAGTACGAGTCACTCTTGAATCAGTATGCTAAGGACAGGAACTGGGATGACATCCCTGGACTCAAGAATTCTTGGGGCGACTTGAAAAGGTTCAAGTGTGAGTATGACCCTCAAGGTGAGGCAACAGCGAACGACTTGATTCACGAAATGTCACAACATTCAATTGACGCGCCTGGGGTCTTTAGCTGGACCGGCATACTCAAGCACTGACCATTGGCTACTGGAGGCACTGCCAGGACGGTACAGCTAATAAATTGATTCATGTTCAAGAACTATGATGTCCAAATGATCTATCTATAAGCCCGTCTAGGCCTCCTCTTCTATGATCCTCAGAAATTAGAAAACAAATCTTTCTTGCTCAAAACACTTTCGCAGCCACATCGTAAATCATCTCAGCGACTGTTAAGCATTCAAGTAGATGAAGAGCTTGCCTATAGGAGGCTGAATGTAGTTCTTCACATCAAGAGTAAATTATTAAGTCCCTTGATTCCGAAGCCAAGCAACTCAGCAAGGTTTGGATAACAGACTTCTCGTGTCATGTTATAGGTTTGAGAAGTGGTTTGCTACTTCTTGTAGCTGAACCCCCCACTAGAGTAAGATACAAAACGCATATAAGTACTTCTATTAGCTAGCTTAATAGTAGGAAAGGCCTAAGATACTCTGGCAGATACTTATCTTATTATAGCTATACATATTACTATATATAAAGGTCAAATAGCTATCTCAGAGCATGTCCGTATATATACTATAG
>JABSSZ010000997.1:0-42484 GCA_013755755.1 Fusarium sp. NRRL 25184
ATCCATGTCTGTCCCGCCCCTGAGAAGAAACCCACCCCGAAGCAGGCGAATAAGCTACGATCAAATATTATGTGACCGGGCGCAAATGGATGAGAAGCCACAGTGGTTTCGATCAAAAGAAACAAGGCAAACAGAACTGGTGTCGAAGATAGAGGGACGACGGTCGTGATATATGACCATCCTAGGTTAGAGCCAGAATCCAGACCAATGAGGAAAGCAACTACAGCCGCCACGAGAGTGAAAGCGCCGAGAAAGTCAATCTTACGGACGTTAGCAAGCCAGTGATACTGCTCAACAGGTGGAAGACTGAGGACGATATAGACGGCTATGAAGGCAAGGAAGCACAACGGGATTTGACCAAGGAACGACCTAAAAAAAAAAAGCGATTAGATGTGTCTGATTCAACATGCTGCGCTACACTCACCATCGCTAGCCGACTGAATCAGCTAAAATCCCTTCAAGAGGGGCTCCAGTAGCAGTCCCAGCGAAGAAAAGAATGCTGATCTTGCCTTGCCACTCACCACGATCCTTGAGCGGTACGAGATCACTCAGAAGAATGGCGACAACAGAGTTCATGCCTCCTCCACCGATACGTTGCCACGGCTCGCGCAGCACATAGTTGAGCCATGTCCTGGGCAAAACCACAACCCACACAGCCCAGAGAAAACACAGTGTAGGCAAATAGCAGGCATGTTTTACGGCCAAATACGTCGCTCAGTTTACCGCAGAGAGGTTGGGAGCTTGTCAGGGTTAGGAAGTATCCGATCGAGTATCAGTCGGGGTCTATACCTCTGCCGTGCTCTTGGACTCACGCGGCAGCAATCCAACTAGGATTATTCAAAGCATTTAGTTCGTTACCGATCTTGGCATAAGTTGCAACTGTTAAAAGTTGATCGGCGGCAGCAAGGTAGACCTTGAAGATACTGTGAGCAAAAGCCTATTACATCTGTAAGGATCTTGGGGATACTCCTTACACCAATTCCGACAGCTGCGATCAAGAGATGCAACTTCTTGTCACTGTATAGTACTTTGGGAGTCTCGTCATCCGATGCCTGTTCGTCTTCGATGTTTCTTGGTGTATCGTAATGATTACGATCTTCAAGAAGGGGCGAACCCTCGGATGGGCTCTCTGAGCTCATACTGCTGTTCTATCTCTTCCCGTGATAAAAATCCGAGTAAAACAGGAGCACAGGATACCGTAATACTGCTGTCTGATATTCACTGGTGAGGCGTTTTTCAGGTCGAGAAGTTGGGAGAGGCAAGAGTGTTTAGCAATCTTTCGACGCGGCGATGCTGCAAATTAGATATTGACCTTGCTTGTGGGTTGGATCTAAGGTCACAGTCAGATTCAAGCAGCCATCAGACGGCATCGTCAGAGAAACTGATAACATTGTAGGAAGACAATCTATGATATCAAGTGAAGCTCCTCGCAAAAAAGGAGCATTTGTATCTCAAATGATGTTGAATCCTCCTTCGTGTAACTAGTTTAATTTGTTGTTGTGAAGCACTCGGCGACTTTCTGCTTTGTTTCTTCCATGCTGTACCCAAACTCTTATTTAGTTCGTGTTACCACAAGATGAAACTTTTAGACTGAGGACTAATGTCATCATTCTCACCTGTCAGACAACTTGAACGTTCAATGTCATCGATTTATGCCACAGTTGTGCTAGACCTGGGGGAGTAGTCAAAAACAATTAAGCAGGGATTTCAAGATCAACCAATGTTCACGATTGATAAAATCGATGACGTTACTGCTACAAGAGCGAATGCATAAAGCGTGCTATATGAGTGAACAAGAAAAAGAACTTAAGCATTGAATCATTAGAAATAACGTCGAGGCCAATGGAAATTCAGCATGTAAAGATGCAATACCTTGTACAGCACATCGGTTTCCCTACCTATTATTGCAAGTTTATGCATCCTCGTTCATCGACGTAACGTTTGTGCTGTTCGCATCATGTTCGCTATGTGGCTACGCGGGTTCGTTCACATGGGGTTGATCTGAAACATGGAATATCCGACCAATTTTGACAAGACAGGGGCTGGCTGCTGACTCTGCCAAGACGAATGCGGGCTAAATCTCAACGAGCATCACTGACTAGTGCCAAACGCGTTATAGAATAGAGACAAGGTCTCGTCATAACCGTTTCCTCACCGCTGGTTACATCGTGCTGACTGATTCGAAAAACTCTGGCAGTTCTGGACGACATTAGGACATTTCAACATTACAGGATCACAGATGGTGGATTGCCATTCTGCAGCTCCAAATTACCTGTGGAGATGTTTGGGCTCCGGAGGATCGATCGCCCCGAGTGTACACAGACAGGGGAGAGACGTGACGCGTTGGGCGATCAATTGCAAGGGTCTGTAAAGTACAGTACATACACACATCGGCATGATCGGGCAGTTGAACTGTGGCGTTCTGCTGCAAATGCGAGAGTTTTTGAGACTCGTATAAGTAAATGAAGCATATGTTAGAGTTCAAGAATGAGATATTAAAATATTGTGGCATATTTTGGAAGAGGGAGAGAAAGACAAAGGCAAAAGACAACCTCTCAATGTCTCAGTCAGGTTGACATAACCTTGGGTATTGGCTGTACTCCTCCTGGACAGCAAATAAGAGCAGGTGGATGGTGAGACGAGATGGAGGAAAAAAGCAACACCTTGTGCATATTACTTACGAAAGGGCCACGAGGAAGTGCTGCAAGTATCCGTATCAATCCATATTGAGAGACATTTGTAAGACTGAATTGATGAGTGTTATACTTGTGTAACTCATCACAATTATAATAGGAAGTCATTAAACTCTAACAGAGACAAACATTGAACTAATTAATACCATCGAATTCTCGGTGGTAAAATCACCTGATTGAGTCTTTCATCCGAATTGTATTGAATGCCGTTGAATCTAGTTTAACACATGCAGGGGTGAGTAGTGACGTGGATTCAGCTGCACTGAACCTGAATTCCCCGCCCAAGAGTGACTGGAGATCAAATCTACTGGTTGTTTCAGCTGCCATGGTCTCTGTCCCCAGGTCCCCTGCTTCCGGACGCTATGTACCAGAACTCGACGAGCCACATGCAGCAATGCCATGGTTCCCCAAGAGGTTGACAGGGTTGAGAACTTGAGCCTTGGGTGGTCAGAGACACTGCATAAGCCACACCAAGCCTCCCTCCGCCCATCCCGAGGCATGAGCCAAGTACTGTACATTGTGAGATTGCCCATCCAGTTTTGCTTGCTTTGCATGATGCTAACGCGCAAGTCCAGGTCCAAGTCCAAGTCCCAACGGCTTGGTTAAGAGATTGCCCCGGTGTTGGTGTGTTTTCGATGAAACCCTAGACAAGCTGCAGAGGGCCCAAGGAAGAGATGCTCGTAAACAGGGCAGGACATGAACCAAGAACGAGAAGGATCGACTCGAGGCCTCCTTCTTTTCTTTTCTCCCACGATTTGATCTTGTTTCCTTACACTGTTCTTTTTATTTTTACCTGTTTCGACGATTTTCTTCGTCCATCATCATCCACTTGTTCTCCATTAACTACCTATCACTGCTCCATTTCCTTCTATTGATTGCACTTGTGTACTCTCATTCACAGCTCGTCCCACTTGATTCAATATCAACCTCAAGATCCATTCTTTGCCGGTTTCACTCGTTAACTTGTCTCTTCTGTCTCCCTCCCCCCACTTGAATTGGTTTGAATCTACCTGTAAGCTCCCTCGAGGGGCGACTTTCCCGTGATCCCCATCCATATTATCAAAAGGATTCCAGGGCCCGGCATTTCATACGTTTTACCAGCCTTTGCATTGCTGTCTTGTCGCGTCCCCGGTTTCACCTGTTTTATCTTGCCTCAAGTTAAACAGCATCCCCCTTACTCCTGCTCCTAGTCTGTCGTCCAAGGTTGACACGACAGCTTCTGTTTCGTCATGGCTACCATGTTAAATCCAAATTCTCTGCAACCGCCTAAATCTGGCTCGTCTCGCTGGTCGAAAGCCCTTCCTGATGTCCCAGGTCCTGACGATCCAAGTTTTTATGACGATTATTATGAGGAGCCTTCCCCTCGTCTACCTCCCGCAAAAGAGCTTCCACCGCCTCCGCCGCGCTCGACTAGTATAGCCAACGCGAAGTCGTTACCTCCATCACTGCCGCCGTTACATCTGCTTGCGGTTGATTCCCCTCCATCTGGTCCGCCGAAAATGGCTATTCCACGCCGGCCCATTGGGAAGCTCCCTGCAAACCCACTACCACTACCTCAGAAAGAGCCGCAGCAGCCAAACTCATCACAGATTCCCCCATCACCTTCGGAATCACTATCGAGTATTCTGTCGGCATATTCACGCTCGTCCGGCGAATCCCTTGTCAGGTCGCCTTACGAAGCTAACGACAATGTTCGTCAGAGCGAGGCAATCTCATCGCCGAGCCACCCAGCTCCACCCACCAACACCAACACTGGCACGTTTATTAGTCCCTCCGCCCAGCAACAACAGCATCATTATCAACCGCAACAGTATGTTGCCCAGAAGCTACCCGCCAACCACACTCGGCCACCCCCACTTCCCTCCAAGGACACTAAATATCACCTTCCGGCCACGCCTGCTCCTGTTCGAAAACCAGTCCCAGAGAACAAGCTGTCTGAACTGAACTCAGCGTCGTCGCCTTCTTCCCAGCAGCAGCCTCAACCTCAGCTTTGGCGCCGTCGGTCGTCAAAGGCCGAGCGGAGCCTTGAGCTTCCCGACCTGAAGCTTGTTGCTAGCCACGGGTCGACCGCTGCAACGCAGCCAGTTGTCGCACCACCACATGTTCAACAGCAGCTTTCTTCGAACGGACCTAAAATTTCCGCAATACCAAACTGGCAGCCTGGGAGCGCCAACCCCATAGCTCCTGCTGGTCAGGACTCACAAACGTCGCCAGCCGCTGAGCAGGTGCCTGACACCCCGACCATGGGGATCAATAGTTCCAAACTGAACCGTCTCAAAGGGAAACTCCATCTTCATCGAAGGGGGAAATCATCGGGTGACACCAGCAAGTCTTCTTCAACGCCACGACCTGGGGCAAATCGCCCTCCCACGCCTGAGTATCAGAAGGAAGATATCAAGACTCCCGTTGTTGATTCTTTTGTTTCGCCTTTGTCGCCCGCTTCATCACCAGAACCTACTGCGCAGGTGTCTCCAGAAATTCCAACTGACGCCACAAGTATATTTCCTCAAGCACAGACCCAAGAACACCTAAGAAGTAAAGGTAGCATCACACGTAAGACTGTGCAGGTCCCTAGGCTACCGAGCCCTTCGGAGGACAAGCCGGTTTCTGCTTCGCCAGAGGCGGCATCGTTACCACCTTCGGTCACCGATTCAAAGGGAAGTCGAGGATCATCTGGCAGTGACACCGCTGTTCACCAAGTCCAGCTCCCTACGGAAGTTTCAAATCGATTCCCACCACGGCATTCATCGGTGAGGTCGAACGCCGCGCCACGACAGTCAGCAGTCGAACACGATCCGAGACTGGTGCCATCCGAGTCTCAGGGACCCCTTTACAGAGGCAGAGATGGTACCCTGTATCCTGAGATGAAGGTACTGCAGGAACCCGACCCCCGCGCGGCCTACTTCCCCAAACAGTCCGAGTCACCTTTACCGGAGGGTACCATCTTCAAGGCGCCACCGCTGAAAAAGTCTCACTTCAATTGCTACCATGGCCATAAGACGATGAACCGCCGGACCAACAGATATTATCCATTGACTTGTCAAACGTGCGACAAGTCGGATGTTGAAGATAGATGGACTTGCAGTTTTTGTCATTTACGAATATGCGAGCACTGCGTCAAGAAGCTTAATAACAGTGGCAACGACCTGCGCCGACTGGTCGGCCACCCACAACTCACATCATAATCGAACCCCCACGAGCGTTACGATGAAATTGTCTCTTAATATTCCTCCATCGGTTACCATTTTATCTCGTCATCACCACATTAACTGCACTTATTCATGCTCTTTCCTTTGTTACGCATAGATTCTCCTCGCAGTTTTGAACCGAGTCACGCATTGCATGTATTATATACGAAAAGGCCATGGGAGGGTTAGGCCAGGAGGAAAACATAGACAATATGGGATGATGTCACCTGAACGATATCGCGTTCGCTAGCAGCATCATGTTTACGAGCTCAGGGAACAGGGGGAAGATGAGGGCATATTGTCCATTTTTGTTGGTATGATCTGGTGATATCGAAAAGGAAAATGGACTCATGTTTGCTGCTTCGCTGAGGCAATCTGATACTACGGATGTTAATGCGCTGACCTAGAAGGGACAGCTTGATTAGCGACCTTGCTTATCAATGATGAAAAAATACCTCGATACAAGAAATGAATTGCCCAAGATACAGGCCCAGACTCAACTCGACGAGTATTTAGACTGATATGAATGTGTAGTGATGATCACGAGAGGTTGTCAAAACAGGACTCGTGTGCACAGATTCTACTATGTGGACTGCTTTTTTCCCCAAGGCCTTTGATAGTCGAGAACTCAATTAATACAAGCTCTTATGCAAGAGCAGCATTCCTTGATATCCATGCTTAGGTTTGAATCCTGATAGGTTTTGTCCAATAACTCCACGCGTGCGTTGAAGTTAACCTCCACTGTAACTAGAGGCTCACCAAGTCCGTTAGTAAAGCACCGCCCAGTCTCCACCTGGTGGCTCAGGGTAGCCGTCCACTCACCGTGTTCCGGCTAACGGGAGCTTCCTCAGGGCAGGTCCACTTTCTTACGGTGTCGGTAGTCCAAGCGACCCTGATTTCCCCAAGCTTCATCACAATAAACATTCACTTAATACTATCAATCCCGAACCCGTTTATTAATCCATCGTGCGACAGACTGTGACGGATTTCGCTATGTCCACGCTACAACGCTCACGATCACTTCGAAAACCTGCTTCCTCCGCCACAACCACTTCCACTGCTAATGCGAACGCCCCAGACGGTTCACCGAGTCGCCTCCCTGTAAAGCCCTTGATTAGAAGTGCGACGACATCTAGCAATGCGAGAACATTGAGGAATGGAACAACCACAGGACTCTCCAGGGCGACGTCTGTTCGACAGCCTGCTAAACCAGCAGCATCCGAGCCTGCGAAGAGGGAAACTCGATATCCCCCCTCAACCACGACTACAAGACCTCGCCCAGCGGTGAGACCAACCTCGGCAGATGGCCCGACTCAAACAACTAGAAAGGCACCTGCCCCTACGCATACGCGCGCAAAGAGCACTGCTACTGGCTTGAGAAATGCGCCAGTCTTGAGACCTCCTTCTTCTGGTTCGTCAGCTAGCAGCACCACTACCACAACAACGACCACTCGTCCTACTCGGTCGTCGACAACTTCCACCAACGAGAAGCTCTCAGGCGCCGTACCACGCCTTCGCCCAGCCTTCTCAACTCTCCAGCAACACTACTCGCCAGCCAAGTCCTCTGCGCCCAAACCACTGACATCAACATTCCTCGCTCCGCCATCGCCGTCCAAACTTCCGGCCAACGTCGCTGCATCCGCCGAGACAAGTCGGTTGCAAACCGAGCTTCTGCAACTTCATCTTTTGCACCGAGATGCACCGACCGTTGATGTTGCCTGGAGGGCTAGTGCCCAGCGCAAACTTGGGGAGCGATTTTCAGAGCTTGCTAGCGCGAGCAAACAGATCGATGACCAGGAGAAGGCAGAGGTTGAGAGGGAGAACATCCTGGCACTCCGTAAGTGGGCTGTTGGCGGTGGTTTGGAAGAGCGCATACAAATCCTAGATGCAGCCATAGCGGGTCTATGGGCGCTCGAGGAACCCGGTGGTCGTTATGCTAGGGTCGTAAGGCGATTTGAACGATGGGTTGATCGCATGTGCGAAATCGAAGAAGCGAGACGGGCGGGCGGAGCTCTAATTCAGGAGAACGACGTGCTGTTCATTGGCGAACTTGATTCTGCTTGGAAGGACGAATGCGCTGGTTTGGTACGACGATTGGATACCATAAAGCGACAGCTCGACGAATTGGGAGATTTTGCTCATGATGACCAAGAGGGAGAATCCAAAGATCAATCGAGTCTGCAACGCATGGTAGAAGGGTCAAGGGAGCTTGTGCAGGGCATGCTGACTGAACTGGCTGTCATGGATGATATTGAGCGGGATGCACTTGCGCGTGAAGATGAGTGGATTGAGAGAATGAACCGAGACGATGAAATAGAAGATACCCCAAGAGCCGGAGCAGTTTGGAGAGCCGTGTAAGACATTGTTCAAGTTTACAATGTTCCGTGCGCGGGTTTTGGACATCAGATGAAGAGCATATCACCTAGATTAGCGACATCACAGCAGATGCTGCACTTTCTTCATCTTACATATAGACTCATTTTTAATCATGTTTGGGACTGAGCTGCTCTAGCTATGTCAGTCGGCCTCCATGACCAGCAGAATGGGCCCTCTATCTCTTCCTTGTGCGTACTGGCATAGATCGATCGGATATCAAGTTAAAACGGACATTGGTAAATCAACCACAATTCTTTCAAACCCCTCTTCTCTAACTCGAAGCCATGGTGTTGAAATTTGTTTGAATTTTATTTATTTTTTTAAATTTTTTTTTGAATGTGATTTTCAGTGTCATAGCATTCGAGAAATTCCCTACCTCGAAACAAACGCCTCTAAATGATGCCCACGCAAAAACGGAGTATCATCGTTGGGATATAGCAGTCATAAATGGCACTTAGGGGTTCATCGATCAGGGCCGGGTGCGATATAGCATTGCCGTCTATACCCTTGCCGATTCGGAGACTTGATGCGTCTTATAGTGTTTGAAGTCCTCCTAATATCGTGAGGGACGTTAAAAGGAATGATGAATTGGAGACTGAGCATCAAGCTCCCTTGCGATTTTCGCACGATGCCAGACTCCATCTAGTGCGACAGCACGTTGATGTGGTTTGCATGCTATGGTGAGTCAGGCTAAAGCTCAAAGACTGGGTAGAGGTGCTTGTTATTAAAGCTAGCTTGGGTGATGGTATCATAGGAAAGCCCTTCGCGGAAAGCTGACGCCCTCGACAGCGGGCTCGTCGACGAACCAACTACAGCGTTCACCAGTACCCTCATTGACAAGAGTGCAAGGCAGACCACCGTCGGTATCGAAGATCTGCTTCATGATGTCCTTCTTGCCGCCGCCAGTAGCGACGAACGCGACACGAACGGAGTGGTTGACGACTGGGAGAGTGAGGGTGATGCGCTTGGGAGGAGGCTTAGGGGAGTCTTCAATGGGAGCAACCCAGGCGTCGACTTCACGGAGCAGTTCATGGCCAGGGAAAAGAGAGCAGGTATGTCCGTCGGGTCCGCAACCGAGGAGGAGGAGGTCGAAGATAGGCAGACGGACCGAGTCGCGGCTGGCGAAGCTGGCAACGAGTGTCTTCTCGTACTGGTCGGCAAGCTCTTGCAGGTCGTTCAAGTGTTCTGTGTCGATGGGGTGCACGGTGGGCTTCTGGTCCTCGGGGATCTTGTCCAGAAGTTCCTTCTTGAGAAGTGCGTAGTTGGAGTCTTCGTGGTCGAGGGGCACAGCGCGCTCATCTGCAAAGAAAATTTCCCAGCGCTTGAAATCGACGACATCGTTGGGGCCCGAAGAGGGGGCCAGGAGGGCTTGGGCGAGCGTCTTGGGGAGCGAACCACCAGATACACCCACTTTGAAAGCGCCGTGCCGGGCGATGCCGGCAGCTTGGCTCTGGATAACATACGAACGCAGCGCCGGGGCGAGGGCGTCAACGTTGCGAAATGCGAAAAGGTTTGGTTGTGTTTTACCCATGGTGACGTTTGTGGTGCGGGTTTTGAAGCTTGTGGTGAGTTGTGACGATGTGGGAGAGGCAGATGAAAAATGACGGAACAAGGAGAGACGAAGAAAGACCGAGGTGCGTGGTTTTCCTGCAGCTCTGATGGATCCTAGACACGGGGGAGAGAAGATGTAAGTGTGTCAAGGGTATAAGGTAGGCAGGTAGGCAAGGTAATCGACGCAGATAAATTATCAGGATGTTGTTTAAACGTTGTGGGATAATTTGATAGGTAATGCTGTAGGTATACTACCTAATAAGTCTAGAGGCTACAAGAGGCGGGGTTCCATGGAAGTCGCAGTGGGCCTTTTTTTCTAGTTTCTGGTAGGCACGGTAGTATTGGGTACCTACTTCGTCATCGCAGTGGATCAAACTCCCGTCGGTAAATGTCGACCCAGACCTGGAGTAAGAGCACTCAAGACGGGGAAGGACCTCCCTATGAGTAGAGTAACTTACTTGCCTGACCGTGGGTGGGCGGAGAGATGGGGTTGGGAGGAGTGAAAACGGTCTCGCTGGCTTCCTTGGTGCCTTGAAAGCTTCGATGATAGTTGAGGGCAATCATGATGATGAAGCTCAGTGGGAGCTTACAGTTAGACCAGTTTCAGGTACAGAAGACGATATGATGAGTGTGGTGGCGTGCTAGACATCTATGGAGTACTGCACAGCAAGGTACTGTGTAGTTAGTTACCTAGGTTAAGTCGGCCTTGACTTTCTGACACTGGCATATCTGAATCGTGTATGGCTGGTTTCTGTTTCTAGATAATGCAGGTCAACCATGGACCAGTTTAGCCGTGTGGTGTCCCGTTGAGAAAAGCTTATCGGATTGCCGTTTGTTCCCAGTCATCGTCAAGGTAATAAGAGTTGGCATGGGGATCAGTGAGGAAGGCTAGTCCTCCTTATGGAATGATTGGACCTGAGCTTGGTGGTAGGTCCCGTCTAGGAATATTTTCAATGATGAAGGCTGATGAGAAATCGTCATACGAGTTGCTTGGGAATCTTAGAGATGGACCTTTAAGCATATTAAATCTGACTTACAGCGGCTTGACATGTGGTCTTAAGTTGCTGGCGTGCTATTGAGCCTTACCTAACCTCACTAACCCTTGTCAAAGCGGTGGAAGCCAAGCGACCTAAGAGGTAACCAAAGTAGCATCATCATTACCGGGTGGTGACACAGCACAGAGCCAATAGTCAGCCAGACAGCTCCTTGACAGCTCCCAGTTTTGTCGTTGGGTTTCGATCGTTTTTGGCACATGGCAAGATATGTTGCGGGATCAATTATCTACCTATCTATCCAAGAAGCACGGGCCAATTGAGCTGGGCAAGACGTCTGGACTCATGCAAGGAACAGGCAGTATAAACGGCCAAATCTGACGTCTTCTCCCTTCATCCTCTGATAAGGATACCTACCCAGGTGTAGTGCGTTCTCAAGCATGTGCTTGTCCGGCTCGGCGGAGCTTTTACTGACGGCCCGGGTGATTTCATGACGTATGCCCGGCTAAGAGGGCACAACGTTAGGTTAGCTGGTTTCTCAGCGGGTTTAGGCGCGCCGCTAGCCGTTCCGTTTTAAAGCATCGTAGACAGTGGTGTGTTCTTTTAGCTCTTGTCTTATGAGGGAGGTTGTCAACTTATACCGACTTGACGGATCACCTTGGGGCGGAGCATTCATGGGTGAAAGGAGGCATGTCAGTCTTATATCCACCAATATTTATGCCCTGTCGTATAATTGCTTACCTGCGGTGTTTTCTGTTCAGTGTACATCTATGTGAGTGTATGTGTGTAAGTCTCTATGAGCTCCATCATGCCCTGGCAGAATTTTCCAGGGCAGATGCCAGCTGGTTAAACCCTCGTCCATCTGGTCCCTGGTCTGCCCCTCCAATGGACCCCTCCAAGGTTCTGACCCCTCTAGCCCCTCCATTTATGCAATTCTCAGGTGAATAGGTGGGAAATGGACGTCTCTAGAAGCCTCCAACAGCTTCATTCTCCGTAAATCCTCAGGTCATTCGTGAACGCCAGAGTCTCATCGACGAGCATCTGCTCAAACGATATATTCCGCGTCGCCTGATTTGTACCCGAGCTATAGTCCATGCTGTCAAAGAATCATTTCAAGACCTTCTCAACTGAGGGGTAACAACAAGTCTCTCAAGATCGTGTAAGAGACGGTGAGTGTATGTGCTTGTTCCTACTATCCTCTCATGCATGCAGGGCAATAATAGGCTCATTGGCAACTCGAAGACATGGGCCCGTCAAGTCGGCATCCGAGAATGATGACATTGAGAATCCGATGTGAAGCTGCACTTCTGTATGTTCTTTATTATTTCAGACTTGATTGGGAGGCAGTTTTGGGAAACGGGCAAGCCACTTGACCTGCTGCATGCCTATGCAGCACAACACAAAAATGTTGTTTCTGCGATCGATCTCAAGTGTGCCGTTAGAGGTGCGATTGGTTGCTGTCCTTGGCCATTGGACACTCTAAGAGACCGGCCCGGCGAAGCTGGCACATCGAAGAAAAGAGCTTGATGAAAGAATAAGAAGAAAAAGAAGAAGAAAACGACATCACTTCGGTTAGTCAATCCGAGAATCAAGCTCCCTACATGATGATCGCACCAGATCTGGAGGACCCTTATATTATGGCTCCCTTGACCATATCGAAGCTCAAGCCTTTTCGTATTTGACAGCTGCGAGTCGACCAAACGTGGGAGGGATGTGGAGGGGACTTTT
Source organism: Fusarium sp. NRRL 25184 (assembly GCA_013755755.1). Lineage (NCBI taxonomy): Eukaryota > Fungi > Ascomycota > Sordariomycetes > Hypocreales > Nectriaceae > Fusarium > Fusarium sp. NRRL 25184. The sequence goes on from JABSSZ010000997.1 coordinate 12,529, forward strand.
TAGCCCACCTGTGGGACGTTCTGGTTTTTTTGCCCCCTCCTTACTCAGTTTGGGGGTTTAAAAATTGAATTGGAGGTTGAAACGGGATGGATGGACCCTGGCGATCAAATCATCAACGGTCTTTACTTCTCTGGTCAGTCGTGATCACACCGCACACTTCTCAGTTGCACTTTGTTCTCGTGTGACCCGGAACCTTCGCTCCGACATCTAACACCAACCAACATCAGTGGCCAACCTTTGGTTTGGCAGTTGGAAATTGCCAAGCCTGTTTTCTTTGGTTTGGCCAAGTACCTTACCTTGTCTATTGAAGAATACCCTGTTTTATCTTCGGCGGAAATATCAAGATTCAGGGTCTTGATGGGAAATCATCCTGACTGACTGCCCTACCAAAAAGCCTCCCGTTGCAGAAGATAACTAATATAAACGAATAGCGAATCACCGCGCTCCCCCAAGTTATTTCTCCCTTTCTCGATTCCTTAGCTTCCCGATCCTTGTCTGGTAACGAAACGACTGCCATCGTCACTTCTAGACCTGTCTCTCTTTCTATGCCTCTTCCTTTTTATATGACTGCGATCTCTGCGGATTTAGACCAGAGCTGAACTCTGCTCTACACCAAGGGTCCCGCAATCAATTCTTGGCCTAAATCCATTAGTTCAACTTTTCTGACTCCTTTTTACCAAAGTCCACTCTTGTGTCAACTTACACAACTAGTTGAAAACACTGGCTTTTGACTTGACGAGTCATCACCTCGACGATATTGATCCTGACATGGACCCAGCAGCCCGGAACGAGCAGCTGCTTGACCGGCGATCACAGCTCACAGAAGGTCTTTCTAGCTTACCCTATGACTTGATACTCTACCTCAACCGTGCCGCTATCCACTCGGATCTAGGGTATCCGGACCTTGCAGCCGGTGATGCATATCGTGCACTCTTACTAGCCGATGAGGTTCTCAATGAGGGCTTCGAATATCATGAGCAGGCCCTCGAGTCTTTACAGATGCACACAGCAGTTCCCTTACCCGATGTTCTAGCGCATGGGAACCTTCCCCAAGATGAGCTACAGAGCCCGGAAACTGATTTGGAAGTCGAAGACGAGGCAGTCAAACGATTGGCCATACTGGCGCAAGTTCGTGCATATCAGATCCTTTCCTTAGGCCTGTTGCTCTGTGGATCACTGCAGAGTGCTGCCAGTTTCTGTCAGCGCGGTCTTCAGCTCTCACCAGCGAATCAAGAACTACTCGACACCAAGAACAACATTGTCACTGTCGCCCGCAGAAGGCTTCGCCGTGATGATATCGATATTGGTTACCCCAACCTCCCCGATCAAGGTCTCGTCCGTCGCGAGGTCTACCCCTGGAATGACCACGAACCTGATCGTTTCGCCCCTGCATCACTGGCTGAACTCAACGAGCGTTTGAGCTCCATGGCACCAAAGTGTGTAGTCGAGGTTGCCACCTTACCTGTCCTTTTAGAAGGAGCGAGCAGCACCGATGACTATGAAATTATTCCAACATGCAAGCAGCTTGGAGTCTTCGCCAAGGAGGACATCGCCCCCGGTGAGGTTGTGCTGAAGGAATACTCACTTCTCACGGCCAATAATCGCCTGAAGGACTCTATTTGTGATGCATGCAGTTCAGATCTGCCACCACTGGGCAGCGAGAACGAGCCCGTCAGTTGCCCTGAATGCTACGATACGGTGTTCTGCACTCAGTATTGCTTTGATCAAGCCATGGAGAGATATCATCCAGCGGTTTGTGAGAAGGATGTCGATGCAATCGCTAAGGATCCTGATGCATTTGAAGCAGACCAAACACTTTACCTTTTGCTGCTTTCTCGTGTCTTGGCTATTGCTGCTCACGAGGAGGTTAATCCTCTTGATGTTCGAGAGGTCAAGTATATATGGGGTGATTTTGTTCCGACTCGAACCAACGACATCAACGTCTCACCAAACGCCGGTCCGCCTCCTGAGTGGACACTGCCCTTTTCTTTCAAATACAATATCGAAACACCGCTCCACGTTTTGGAAAAGATGGATATCGACATATACTCTTCGCTCGCTGAGAACGATCTATGGGTTCTCAACACGCTATACGCCAAGTTCAGGGGCACTGCTTCGGCCCGTAAAAACCCTCGGGATGGTCGCCCTGATGTCGCCGCAGTGCACCCGTATTGGTGTCTCGCGAACCATGATTGCGACCCCAACGTGACATGGGAATGGGGTGGCCGCATGGTTCTTGAAGCCAGAAAGGAGCGTGTTGTGGGTGGTCGTCCGGGAGGTATCAAGAAGGGTGAGGAGATTCTCAACCACTATTGCGACGTCAATTTGCCTGTGCAACAACGCCGGGAATGGGCAAGGGGTAGTCTAGGCGGCTGGTGTATGTGCAAACGGTGCCGCGATGAGGCTGCCATGGGAGAAGCAAATCATGATTGAGAATTTCATGCTGTGAGTTGGGATTTTAAGAAAGTACGGAGTGGGTTTTTGTACCTTTCAGGGATAGGTCTAGATAAAACGGGTGGATCGATCATGGCAAATATTTGCTTTGGATGGGCAGGTGAAGCACATTTCTTTTTAAGTCCCAAGATACCACAATACACGAAAGGTTCTTATCATACCAAATGCCCGGCAACTAAAGCCTAGCAGCTCTTTCTCCTTTCTATCAACCGGCTGATGATACTGACCAAATGGCTATGGATATGTATAAACAACGGATATAATTGAACCAGGGGTCCAGCATTGAACGTGAGCATTTGTTGAAATAGTTTGAATTCTATAGAAGCCATCACAATCGATCAAAATTTGAAAGACCCCTCAATCAGCCCAGTACTTTGTTACTCGAGTTGCAAAACAATCGCTTCTATTTCTAGGCCGGCACCTTACCTTGGTTGCTCAGGAAGCGGCCGAGGTCCTACGATCTGTCTTCGACCAGCTCCGATACCCACTGACCCCTTATTCTGGCTGTCACCACCTGTATAGCCAGCCCATTGCCCAACATCCCACCGACCACCAATACCACCGCCGATTCCGTCTACACCTTCATTGGAGCGCACCGCCGCAGCAGTCTCTTTCTGTGCCTGTTCCCACTCGCGCTGCCGTTGACGTTCCATCTCCATCTCTCGTTCTAGGAGTGATTTGGAGGCCCATCCACCTGCCTTAGTCTTATTCTGGCTCTGTGCACGGCGCTGGTCTTCGGCATCGCGCTCGGCTGTGGCACCTAGTTCGCGTGAATAAGTCGCCTGGGCTGCAGGTGGTGAAGGGGCTGGATTGCTTGATAGAAAGCGGTCGGTACGACTGGGAGCGGCGGGTGTAGGCTTTGGGGAATATGTGGCGGGATCCGGAAGGGGCCGGCCGCTTGTGTTCTGTGACTTGGCCTGGGGAAGGGCTGTCGGGTCGGGTAAGGGGCGAGATGACCTCGAGGGTAATACAGGAGCGTTATTTGTTTGAAGGGGTTCTCTGTTGAAAGGCGACCGAGTCCTCAGAACTTCTCGTTCGTCTTTAGACCATGAGTCAGAACGTGTTGGAGGACTGGACACCAGCTTGGGTTTTGGTTTAGGAGTTGGCTTTGTCTCGATGCTTCCTTGACGTTGAGCTCTCTCTTGACGCTCTCGCTCATACTCGGCTTCTCGTTGTCGAGCGAGCTCCAACTCTTGCTCCAACTGCTTTACACGGTTCTTGTAGTCATCTTCTGAAGCACCGTCTTGTTGTGATGCTCCTTGTTCGGCTCGGTACTGACTCAGGAACTGTCCCGTCAGCTTAGAATCACCACGATTCTTCACGCTTTTTCGTTCTTCGGCAAGCCGGGCTTCGGCATCTTCCTCCTCCTGGCGCCGTTTCTCCTCCGTCAGTTTCCATTGCCGTTCCTCCTCCTCCCATCTTCGCTTCTCTTCTTCGGCAGCCTGCCGCTCCTTTTCTCTGAGTTGTTCTGTTTCCTGCTCCCATCTGAGCTCTTCCTCAACCCGGGCGCGATCCTCCTCTTCAGCCCGCTGCCTCTCCTCTTCTTCCGCTTCACGGCGAGCGCGCTCTTCCTCCTCCTTTCGACGGCGCTCCTTCTCAGCGAGAGTTGGTACGCGGGGACCAGCATTGGTGATCTGTCGCCTACCACCAAACGATATACCGAGATTTCCTTGGCTAGCGCCCCCTAAGTAACCGTACTGTGCAATATTCCAAGCCGGTGCAGTAGTGCCTTCGTGCTCCTTTTTGCTCCAGCTGCTAACGGCGCCAGGAGATTCGGGTCCATTCTTCGGGGTAGGACTCTTGGTAGGACTCCACCGCCCAGAGCCCGAATCACCTGTTCGATGTGGTAGAGCAGCAGAGCGTCCGAAGGCAGGCGACTTGTTGCTCGTAACGGATGCGCCCCTGTCGCGTGTCCCGGTAGGTGTCCGTGAACCTGTTCCTTGTGGAGTAACCGTTTCAGGTCGATTTTTAGGTCCAATGGATGTGGGAAAGTTATGAGGATTAGCAGCATGGGCCGCTCTGCTGAATGCGCCGATACATTGCAGAACTTGCGCTGGGTCCTTCTGCTCAAAAAGATCGACAGTAAGGAATGTATCATGTTGGTGCAGGTTCAGTGGTGGAGATTGGCAGGCACGGAGAAATAGCGAGATATTTTCCATCTGTACGAAAGGCATGGCCGATTGCTTGAACCGAACCCCAGGAGGTGGTAGGGCAAGATTGGCGAGTCTGAGCATTGTGTAAGTCCCGCATTCATGATGGCCAGGCTTGGAGGTGACTTACTTGCATAGAGCAACTCCATCTTTTAGTCCGTCGAGGAGATCGGACGAAGGAAGACCCTCTCCCAGAATGTCTTCGATCCATGACTGAGCTTCATTAGCAGCTGCTGGTGTGTATTTCTCAAGGCGCATCTTGCGCAAGTCTTTATCCAGCGACGAAACGGACGCCATGATGACGGCTCGCGGGTAGGTTCTCGAAATAGCAATTCAATCACTCTGAGGAATAAGGAATTAGATTTGTATCTCGACTGGTACGAGTTGAGATTCAAGCGTTTGCACTGGTAAGCAACGGAGAGAATACGGTCCTGTCGCAAAAGTCGCACAGCTTCTTGAACGGAGGGAGGGGAAGGGTATCGATTCGCAATAAAACAAATGAAGCTGTCTCCAAGTAACTATCTTGCAGGTCGACTCTCAGGATAGAAATCAAGTGTTGATTGAGAAGAATAGGAAGAGAGAATAGGATGGTCCCGGGTATCCGAGGTAGGTAGGTAAGTACTAAGTATCCAAGGAATTAGGTAGTCGCTTGCATTCAAGCAGGCAAGATTGGGCGGCATGCACCCGACACCAGCATCCAGCCCACCCAGAAATGACGTGGACTGGGAGTTGCGAGGTGGCTGGGGTGTGGTGGCTGGTGCATCATGAAAGTGGCTGTGTGTGTGTCATGGATTCAAGACTTCACCAGAACATTTGCGTCCCTCATATTCTTTAGTGACATTCAAGGTCACAAATTGAAACAAAAGAAGCCCATGGTCACAAATCAGATTGGCCCTGTTGCGCGGGCCTGGTACAAGTGGAAAGCTCTCCGCTTGCCATGGCGTAAGCGCTTCCTCGTGGGTTTGTTTTTAATCTTCGCTCTACTACTTTCCTCCCACTTACATGCCACCAGGTTACGACCTTCAGGGTAACACGTACTGGGAATTTCGACTCACGAGAGGCGCTGAGAGTAATGAGCGCTGGCGAAGAATTGTTAAATACCCGCGATCAACACACTACTCTTCCGTAAAGGTCAGCCCGCAATGGCACCAATGGCTACGCCATACGCGAGATGAACCTCCAAGTATCGAGGAACAACACAGCGATGTTCTGCGCCGGGTGAGGATGCAGAAGCTTGCTGCTGAGGCGGATGCTCGATGGGAGGCCAAGCCGCGAGTTATGGAGGCACCGCAGGCTGCGCCGGCACCGTTGCTTTCACCAGCGAAGGCTAGTCCTTTACAACAAGACGCCAGAAGTAGTGAGCAGACCGACATGGGCGCAAAAAGGGCCAAAGAAGAGGCTGAAAAGAAGGATGATCCTTGGGCCAAGGCCAAGGCTAGAGCACCAGGCGAGACATGGCAACCAACTTCTTGGAGTCCTACAGCAGCCAAGAAACGTTGAGCAATAGAGCTTTAGTTAAGTACTGACCGGCTCAACTGGCCTAGCAAGCCACAATTGCCATATAAAATGTAGCAGCAATGTACAAGAGTCACGGAAAGAGACGAACAGATTCAACGGCAGAATCTTGGGTATCATCATTCATTACGGCATTATGTTCATGCACTGGGTAGTCTATAATATGTACATTACCACCAGAAAACCAATAAGAATTATCACCCCATTAACCGTCTCATGACTCCGCTTCCTGAGAAGCTTTTAAAACTTCCAAAAACAACCGAATTCTTTCACCTGAATTAGTCAGGATTTCTTGCGCAAGAGCGTCGGCTTCATCACCCTTAACCTTCCCAGTACGCCGCTTCTTTGCCTTTGCTTCTCGAGCTTTGATGCCCTTCTCAACAGCCCCTTCAAACTCTTCAGAATAGACCATTAGATCGCATGCCCAAAGAAGTTGTATGGCGTCTTCAACGACTAGGGATAATTTCGCGTTGTCTTCCAGAGCCACTGTATTCGCCGGATGGGGGACAAAACACTGTTCTAACATTGGCAAGGTCAAACTTCCCTCTGCGTCACCTTCTGGGTCAACCTTTGAAGGATCTTTGTACGATGATGGTAGTAGTAAATCGAATAATTCTTTGGTGATGGTAATATGTGCCTCAGATAGAAGGGGATTTGGTCTCTGGCAGGCAAAAAGAGTAAACATAGGGAGTGGGAGAAGTTTGAGGGAGGCAGTATACTCCTCATATAAATGATGAAGCTCGGAAGGCTTTCGGAGTGACCATGTCACCGCAGAAAGTAATCTGAACAGACGAAGGCGTATGCCGACAGACTCGACCAGTCCTTGCGAGTGTACACCTGCTGTGCCGAGTTTTCGCGTGTCCTTAGGCTTTTGAGGCGTTGGTGGTTCAGAAACTCCCGAAGAGATTGATTCGTCGTCAAAGTAGTCACCAAATTTGTCGTTTTCTAGGTCCAGCACCTGTTCCCGCTTTCGTTTCTTAGACGTCTTGCTCGGGCCTCTGGGTTCCTTATCAAAAACCTCGCGGAAGGCAGACGACGATATCTCACCTCCGTCGGCAAATATCGCTTTGACAAATCCTTTAGCTCCAATTTGTCGGCCATTTTGTTGTTCCATGTACATGACAATGATAGATTCATTGCGTGATGTACGAGGTAGTTCGCTCTCTGGGCCATTGGCTAATTGCGCCTCCTTGTCGCATCGCTCGCGCTCGTTCCAGTCGTCCTCCAATACATCCAACATCAACTCTAGCCAGGCTTTCCAGTATTGCCAGCGCTTCGGATATAACGTGCTGCAGTTGAATGCCCAACCAATGGTCGACCAAAAGTCTTGTCCACGGTTCCATATGCTACCGTCGTTGGCAAGTTTGCCTCGAAGTCGTTCGTCGTCGCCATTTGATTCCGTGTCTGATATATCACTATTGTTTCCCTGTTCGTATTGATCCCAGCGACGACTTGAGCGTGGTGTAGAGCTGAATTGGAAAGCTGTTCTGAGATCGGCATTAATGGGACCGGCAACTAGAAGAATATTGCGCAAATAGTCGAGAGCCTGTGAGGCAACGTCAAGCTGGTCTTTCTTCTCCGCACGGGTAGTGTGGAGAGGATGAATAACAAGAGTATTCAATAGAGCAAGATGGCTTGGAGGAGGGACAAGGACGTGCTTCTTCGAAGGAGGGTGCTTGGATATACCCGAGGCGGCAATGCTGTTAAGGAGATTGATCGCGGAACCATCTATTGAGCCGTAAGTATAAGTGACCATTAAGAGGAGCGAGCGCCAGCATACACAGTTGCTCTTCGAGTAAAATCTGGCAATGCGCCTTCAAGTCGCGGGGCAGTTGTCGCGCATCGCGATAGGGACATGGGTTCTCAAGAACGGGGCTACTGGCGGCCGTGGATTTACCAAGCGTAGCATCATGCGCCGTCACAAAAGATGACGGCGAGGAGAGATTCGAAGAAGACGAGGCTGTTGCCATTTCGTGTTTCGAGTCCAAGACATCCGTGAGTTTATAGGTGATGATTAGTAGAACATGGGGGAAGGGAACGAGATGAGCCAGTTGAGAAGGAAGCGAGCATCAATTTACGCGGGTTGAGATCGCGAAGCGCGACAAGCGCGTGCGCTATCAGAGGAACCTGCCGATTTGGAGGGGCGGTACCTGAACTCAAAAGTCAGGAGGAGGGGGGTTTCGCACTGGCCTGGCCGGTGACGCCATTGTCTGGAACGAATCCACGGTTGTTTGCCCTCAGGTAGTAAGAAATCTTAAAGAGGTTGAACTGGGGTGCTAAAAATCAACTGGTCTAAAGGCATCCTAATATATACCAGACGTTCTTAAGTTTTATGACCTCCTCTAAGTCTACTACCAGTACCATAATTAGGCATAATAAATGCAATATAATTAAAAATTAAACGCTCTGATTTTTTAAGCCAGAGCAAAAGAATACTGACAAGACTGGGATTCGAACCCAGGCCCCTTTCGAGACTGCGAATCGTTACTAGTTCTAATCGAACCTGAACACAGCGCCTTAGACCGCTCGGCCATCTTGCCTGATTGCATTATTACTTGAGAAGCTGTCAATTGCCAACTTCATACAGGCCCAAAATGTGTCTCCTAGAACCACTAAGCTGGTATTAGATTGCCGCTTGAACTTATTAAGGGCTATAAAACCGCTGGGGAAGAAAACAAAACAGGTGCCTATTATATAGACTTTAGGTATTAATTAGAAATATAAAACTCTAAAAGGTTATTAAAATAATAAATCAGTTAAGAGTTTTATATAGTAAAAGGGTAATACCTAGTAGTTCTTTTAAGTGCTAACCCTCCTGCACAAGATAGCATTATATAATTAGAAAAAGTAATATTAACCTAAATGCCATGCTTAAATATAATATAACTCTATCTATGTTATGTTACACTGCGTCTTAAGATGTTCTTAAATGAAATAGCTATCCTGAGGTAGGATCCGAGGTCTTGTACTGTTATTAAGACTATCTATAAGAATCAATGCTCTTGAATAGAGGAGAACAGGGTTTTCGCATTAAACCACCAGGTCGAGGCTCCATTAGTTGAAATACACGCAAAGGAGAGTTTGCTCTTTGAACACAAGGTAAGTTAGGTACCTACTATATACTTACTTTATATAATAAACCTTCTGGTGTGCATTGGCAACATATAACACAAAAAGAAGGTGCTCCCAAAAGTCTATTTTGCAACTTCTTTTATATAAAATAGGCGCACAAGCCTCTATTCACTCTGTTCCTGATACTGAACTCCTGGAAAGACGCCCTTCACTCACCACCACGATGCCTGAGCCGCGAGAAAGCAAGGCGATAGAGGAACTAGAAATCGATCTGCTGTCTCTCTTTAAATTTACCGAGGACTATTTCTCAGACAACATAGCACATGAAAACGGCTCGGCTCACAAGTCAACAAGAACCGAGACAAGACAGCAGAAAAAGCAAAGACAAAGGTTAGAAAGGTCTGTTGCGAAGAAGGCAGCGATAGAAGAGGAACGACGAATCCAAAAAACCTCTGAAAAAGTCTTTCAAGAAAGCCTGCGAACGATTTAACAAGAAACAGAAACAAATTCGGCAGGAAGGCACCATGTCCCCCCTTGCAGAGATCAGTACCGAAAGATTCGCAGGTGTAACTGTGTCACTTAAGTCAAAATGGCAAGCGCTTCGTCTAGCTGCTGACGCGTGGCAAGACAAAAGTCTTGATGTTTTGAACCTGTGGGTCGATGGATCAATTAGTGTGGTCAATGGCGGTGCTGCAGTTGTCTTCATGGAAAGTCTTTGGGGTTGGAAAAGGCTTTCCGGAAGGAAATAGGCTGGCAAGTGAAAGGACACAACGCTCGTATCGGAGATATCGAAGTCATGGCCATCGCTGGGGCCCTTGAAGCAGCTCTATTCATTGTTTCGCAGCAACCGAAGTCTCATATACGCAGAGTTGCCATATTCTCCGACTCGATACATGAGGCTATTCCGCGGTGTTCAGAGATTCAGTACTTCCCAATACCACCTATCGACTCGTTAGTTCGACAACGATCTCATCAACTGGTGCAATCTGGAGTAGCTTTATCTCTCATTTGGGTTCCGGGTCATAGTGGTGTTGAGGGAAACTGCCGAGCACATGCTGTCGCTAAACATATGGCGAAGCTCCATCGCCCGGACTTGTGCCAAAGCATCGTGTCTATACCTCGATCTACGGATGACGTTGTGGACTTTGGTTTTCACCATGAATAAGCTACCTATTACCCCAAGGGATGCTATACCTGAAGGGGGTTTTCATCGGGATTATTGCCAGCGCTCTTGGTGCTTTGGGAAATGGCTAGATGGGAAAGAGATAAGTTGGGCTACGAATATGGCTATGTTTCCTCACCCCAGTTATCTATCAGTGTACCACCTCAAGAACCTCGATATTTCTTACAAGTGTTGATTTATGTTGCGATAAGAGGACCGTGGGAAGTCGATCAAATATTCTGCATTATTCAAAAAGCAATATTCCAGCACTACAGGAGATACATAGCGAAATAAACCTATATTATATCAAACATTAACTGCCGGGACTCTTTGGTCTTTCTTCTCCTTAAGACATGTTCGGTCCAGAGCATGCTCAGTCTCAAGCTTACGATCGAGGCTTTTCGCCTTGACACAGACGAGTGACATCAAGACAGCTATGCATGCAAGTAAAGTTAGTACCAACCAGACGGTTCGAAGGCCATTGGTGTATCCATCGACGATAGTGTCCTTCGTGAGATGCATACTGGGGGGGCTTCATGAGGATCTGAACTAACGCGGACGCATCTTTGGCCCATTCACTGGCTTTGGCAGCAAAAACGGGGCTTTTCTCAACCTGTCGCGAGTTCCGCAAACAGTGACGCCGCCGACAGCCACACCGATTCCTTGACCCAGAGACCGACACAAAGCATAAAAGCTGGCAGCGAATGGCAAATCGGAATTGGAAGCTGAAGCTTGAGCAGCAAATGCTTGAGCTGAATAGAGGATACCGAGACCAAGACCCCCAGTAAGGTAGATGAGTACCCGTCTAAAGGTTTCAGTATGATTATCAAGCAGCAGCATCAAGCCCATTTCAATGGGCACAAGAACCCATCCAGCCCATATGAGGGGCCTGTATGTCCCAGTCTTGGCTATCAGGAGCCCAACTATGACAGCAGCGGGAGCCACCGCCCCAGTAAATGGCATGACAGCAACACCTGCAGGGATAGGTGACAATCCCCTGACCTCGTGGTATAATGGAACATAGTAAAGAAGACACCATACCGTTATGCCGTGGATAATAGTAGCAAAGTATGCAGAGAGAGCCGTAAGGGAGGTGAATAGACTGGGTCGTAGAAGAGGGTCGCATCTGGAGTATTTCCCGCAGAATTTGATGTGAATACCAAAAGAGATGAGTCCCAGAATACCGAAGATAAGAGGTATAACAGTCCTAGGGCTGCTCCGATCATACATAATGCCACCTGTGAATGATCATCAGCAAGTAGTTACAGAATTGGCTGTATCAGCATGGGCAACTTACCCCAGCTCAAAGGGATCAAGAAACTTGTCAAAGGGCCAACAAAGATGATAGTCCGATCTAACCAAATTCTCTAATCTTTGTGTTGACTGACACATCCCCCTTTCGCTTAATGCGCATTGTGATAGGAATAGCAATATAGGCGATACCACAGAATGGCAAATTGATCCAGAACAGCCAGGGCCACGACACTTCTACAAGAGCACCACCGATCAAGGGACCAAGAATGCTTCCAATAGCCCAGTAGAGGGAGGTAAGGCCGAACCATTTACCCCTCTTCCTAAGGCACACAAGGTCTGTAGCGATAACGTATGTCAAAGCAAGGATGCCACCAGAGCCAAGGCCCTGAAGTGTTCGACCGCCAAGTAGCACGGTAACATTTTTCGCTAGAGCAGCCATAATGCTTCCACCCGCAAAGACAGTGAGAGAGGCGAGTAGTGCAGGCCGACGGCCAAATATATGAGACAGGGAGGCAATAGGGGGCTGAACGACGGTCGAGGCGAGGAGAAAACTGGTACCGCACCGAAGGCTTCGATAGCCGTAGCACCGATGTCTTCTGCAATTGACTTTGAATGTTTCATTTTAGAGAGGACTTGTGCTCGGATTGCATATCGTGTGCTTACAGGTAATGCAACGCAAATGATGGTCGAGTCCAGAGCGATGATGAAGGTGACAAGACACAATGTACCAAAAGCGCCGTAGAAGCGCCATCCCCGACTTAAACTCGCAGATAATTCATTTAGTTCCTTGAGTTGAGGGGACGAGGGGCCTGAGGTGCCGATCGCATTCTCACCTTTAATCTGTGTACAAGATCCTGATTCTGCCTCGATCACGTCCAGAGCACCGGCAGCTGGTATGGAGTCGGCAGGGGAAAACTTGTCTTGCGGGCGAGAAGAATCTCTTGTCCCATCCGCGGGTTTCAGATTACTAGGAGAGCCATTGCTGGGTCCATTATCTGCCATTCTGCGGAACCGAGGTAACGTAGTTACGATTGTAGATCTTAATCAGGGGCAGAAAAGAAACAAAGACTAATTGTATTTCATTCGGTAGTCAGAAGTTGATGCATAAGAATCAACCCATCTTATAACAACACCAAAACGCAAGCGCAGACGCACTTCACCGCTGATTTCAGGCTCATCAACACCTCGTCAGCTAGCCTCATACCCCCGACTAGACATGCACGAAACAACCAACACTTCCAACCCAAGGCTGCTTCAAGGTTCCAAATGTTGAGTCCAACAACCGAAGTGCCATAAGTAACTGTATTAGGGGCACTCCATATATTTTCACAAGGATACAGCGATTTGGCGACCTCCACTTCAGCTCAGCCCATGGAGTAACTGGTGATTGCTAGCATCTATCAGAGCTCCGGCCATGTTTGATTGAGCCTCATCAAGTATCTCGGTCATGGAGGCGGCCGCCTCTCTGCCCTACAGGCGCCATCCCGCCGCTAATAGAAATCATTCGCGGGTATAATACTTTAATAGCCATTCAGAAGTGCTGGCATTGTTGCCTTGATCTATCTCGCCGAGATATCGATATGGCCTACCAAATGAGTTCGAAGCTCTGGATATTGCCGTGCTACTGAGATAGCTGAATATATGTAACCCTCTGGAAGAAGCGCACAAAAGTTCCTTGTCAGATGCAACACGTTACGTCTATCGTTCTGACCTTTGATGAATCATGTTTCCTTATCGGATCTGGTTCGGGCCCGAGCTTGATTTACATGTCAGCCCTACAGTTTCCAACGCTCTGGATCTATCGATGTGCTAATCCATAAACGATTCTAGCGTTCTCTTCATCTCTATCGTGGGACTCAGCTCTCGGCGAGCCGTTAGTCCTCGTGGCTTTGCGTCTGTCTCACAGCGTCAGGGATAGATGTATTTCTGGAACGGTCGAAAATAAGCGGTATTCTTTACTGAGAAGTTCTTTGCTCACCAAACCTCTTCGTCAGACCATCATTGAGGCAACTAGGTCAGCTTACTTATTGAAGCTAGGCATACATGTTTAGGACTAGAATGTTAGCACAGGTTACGGTGTCTGTGATGTTAGATTTCTAGGACTGGTATTGATAATGATGGTCACCAATTGCTCAAAAATTACATATGAAATCGCAAACTATTATGAAAATGGGTGTCTGGCGACCTCCATATGAAGATATATATAAGCCAATGGCCCTAGTAACCTCGGACCACACAAGCACATCGTCGTTAGCCAAGGAAAGAAACAGTCTCTACTTAGTTAGCTGATCACTAAGCTTCTTTCTTTAGTTTTCACATTCACAGCGTCTGCCATGCGACTGGTACAGGCAATATAGACGCGTCACTGTCGATCTATCCCCGAAACCTCATGAGTTCTTGGCTACCAATAGTGCCCCGATCTGATATGAAAGTATGCAAGAGTCTAAAATCGAGAAGGACGTCTTTGATAAGGGTTAAACTCGAAAGGTTCGTATCTTCAACAAGACCGTATGGTACTTAAATTGGTGTTCTCTAGGCATTTCTAGAATTCACCAGTGTCCCCTAGCCGCGCGTGTATTCTCAATACAGCGACCAACAGCATATAGTGTCATATACCTCATCGAGCACTCGCCTGGCGCGGCTAAGAAATATCCTTCAGAATCAGGCTGGGTGGCTCGGGCTGACCTCTGAGTGCGGCTCAATCTGAACAGAGAAGTCGACCATGGGGCTGTGTGCAATATAGCTGATAGACGAATCATGAACGAGCGTACCGTCGTGTGACCTCGGTAATATCTGTTCCTCACCCACGTAGACCGATAATCTGCGGCACACGGGCCGTGCCGCTCCCTCAAGAGAGATACAAAAAAGTACTTGCTCGAGACTTCATATGCGTGATAAAGATGCACTGGGAGATGCAGATTCTCTTCTTCTTGTCATTGGGCGATGAACACGTCGAGCGTCGTGAGGGTGTTGGTCGGGTAACAAGAGATGGCAGTGACTCCCTTTCTGGCTTCACCGGCTCGAGATTCGCAGATAGCCGGCCGTTCCAAGGGGCCATCCTCTCATGAAAGTGAGGCTGAGTTCATTGAGATGCAAAACACGTTGGTATTCGATATTCACCGCTCTTTGTCCTGTTGAATGCTTCATGTCTAGAGGTTGGCTATTTGCTGATTTTGATGATGGAAAAAGGCGTCCACAGGATGGCCTCAGCGGGGCTGTATTCATGATGGATGGATGGGTGGGTAGACAGCATAGCTGGCAATTCATTTTTCCAACCTCGACTGTCGTGTCAAAACTCTCTACTCACCGTAAGATTCATAATGCTGCCCGAAAATTCCAGGGACGAGGGCAATTCACGACCACCTGTCTGATGGAACGAAAACCCAACATGTTTTGTAGAAGCCCTCGCCGTCCGTTTTCTGGACACGAAAGGTGTTGGGAGTCAAGCTCGGAGGCTCAGGAGTTTCGCGAACTTGGAATGCCTTGGTCTTTTCCAACTCGCCAGCAGGCCTTGCTAGAGGTCCCTTTCAAAGTTAAGTTCAATTGCCAACGATGCCATTGTTCGCAAAGGAGATCCTTTGCTAGCGAGTCTCCTGTCCTCGCAGGTTTTGACCGCCATCTCAACGTGTTGTTGCCTAAGACCTTGAGCTTTGTGAAGGCTCAACTGGAAGTCAAAGTGTGAATTGTTTTTGGGCCCCTTCGAATGACAATTCTTTTGTAACCTATTGTTCAGGAGATGGAGGAATGCCTTCTACCTGACGAGAGCCCCGGGTATAATTGCTCATCAGGTGTAGCCAAATTACCTAGGTATGGATACCTACCAGAATGAGCATCCACTTTCAGTGCATTGACATTACTGTAGAGTCCATTTTCGATCCAATGCCTTCAGACAGGCTCGTGGGAGGAAGCTCGTGCAGACCCTGGCTGTAATGTCTGCTTTCCATGGAAAAACAAGATGTTCAGGTATGCATTATCCAATGCTCATCCCAGCACATTCTGCTCCAACTTTGAAAGCCCTTTTTTTTTGGTCATAATAAGAGTTGTCAGCATCGAATGGCTTGAGCAACATGCTAGTCGACTGAGTACTGCTGCGCTTCAGACACAGGAAATGTTGGAGATTGGGTGTAATATTCCTGCGATTCATCATTGGTGGTTCCAAGTTACTCCAAATTCCCACTGGGGCAGGATGGAGGTTCAGAGCGCTGCTGCTGCGCCATTCAGATTGTCCGAGCCATGGACGGATGCCGTTATTAAGACCCGACCGTCAACCCCTGGCTCGAGGTTATAGGTAGTCCCTTAACGACAGTCCCCCGTATAAGGAGGCCAACAAACTTCTCCTCCCGGGTCTGAGCAAAGCATTCATTCTTGCACTTGCTGAATTCGTCTTTGTTGCGATACGGGCCAACTCGTCCTTTTTGACACTGCCGAATGGGATGAGCGTGTGCCCATCAAAACGCTCTCTGGCGCGGTGTCTGCTTCAACACCTTTGACGCCAACAAGCAATCGGGTTGGAGAGCCCCCTCATCTTCTTCTGTCCATGCAGCACCATAGACCTTTCGAAATGCCTGCAGGCAACGATATAATGTTCATTCTGATTTACCGCGAGTGCGGTAATCTGAGGGTCAAGCCAAGCGGCAATCAGAGCATAATGGCGACTGAAGGATCTGGGTTACAGGCTCGTTCGTCCGTCATCTGCGAATCGCATTGTTTGGAAAGGACATGGGTCTGGTGTCTGAGCATATCCGCCAACATCGAATGATGAATGGGAAACAACCAAACTTTAGGGGAAGTTTCGATTGACGTTGCCTTTGTTCATCTTCGTTTTGAGGATATACAAATGGTTGATGTCCGGATCAGCGTCAGCGTGGTGAATGTCAATGACCTCAAACTGCCTAAGAAAGGCGGTCTAGGATTACGCAGGAATGTCAGGGCACTTTACCGAATCGAACCAAAAGGAACCGCCTGCAAGGCTGGGAATTTTCAACTAACAGATAGATTGTTTCGCCAAATTGTATTGGGTGCCGGAAGCGTTGATGTATGATCTGTTTGCAGTCTTTAACGCGGTTGCGCACAATTCTGTCGACCATCGCCAAGGATATCGACAGGTGGTTTTAACCTTCGTATCGCTAACAGGACAGACACTAGTGAGGACCACTGCGGAATACCAATGAACGACAATGGAGGAAAGGCTTGTTGGATGAATACTCGAGTTTCTACGTACCAGCCATCGTTATTGGTGTCTTGGGCCCAGGGCCCTCAGGCAACCAGCCCCCCGTTGCCTCTTTTTCTTTTCATCGAGAGCAGAAATGGGTCGCAGTCGCAGTATCCATGCTCATTGTCGGGGATACCTTCAACCCTCAACCCATGCGCGCGTTCATCAGGTGTCTACCTGCCTATCAATGCTTTGCAACTCTACCATTCTAGTCTAACTCGGCTCTGCGCTATTGATCTACACAGACCGAGTAAAGGACTGCGCTACTCCACAGCCAGACCCCAGGATCATCGGTTACAACCACATTGAAATCAAGATGTTTTCAGATATGGGGTTTCTGTGGCGACGAGACCGTGCTTACACTCTGCGGAGTACCAAGATCGCTCCGGGGAACTTGGCCCCATTGCAAGCCGATTGAACATGCAATGGCTCTTTAAAGGTGATTTCGTCCACGTTCTCGACGTTGGCGGCTCTATTGCGTCTTAGTACCAAAGTGGCAACCAAAGACTACAGTTCACCGCCTTCTCTCACCCCCATTCTCAACAAAACCATGTCAGTTGTCACTCAAGTACTCTTTAATTTCCAGTACAACTGTATCAACAACAAGCGCGTTCGTGTTTCGCGCGACAGAGGGAAGCTCCGAGTAAGCCTTGGATTGGCTGTGTCTCGGTATGGTAGGTAGTAGGACGCTTGGTAACGGGTGAACTCCTCTATGCAATGTTGAGCAAGATCGATCATGGTTTCGCAATCTAAGAGGGCCTGCCTATGCTCAGGGGTTCATAGTCCTAGATCGTAGATTCTGCCAGGAGGTAATAAAAGAAGGCGCCTTGTTGTTTCTAAACGGTACCTTCATCTTCCATGTCCCCCTTGTACCTATTGCAGAGCCGCCTCGGAAGGATAGTCTGCCGTGCCCACCTGGTATTATCTCCTTTCCCTCTCCAAACCTTACAGCCCTATCTCAATCAAAGTCATGTGTTCATACTCGCTCGCGCTACATGGTGAGTCTCGCTTCTGTTTCTATCGTTATTGCTTTTTCCTGGTCTTTCAGAGGGCAAGTCCGCTATCTTGACATCTCGCTGTCTTACCGTGACCTCCCTACACGAACTCTTAGCCATGGTTTCCGTACATCTACCTCATTGACATCACTGCTAACAGAGGAAATTTCAGGGAATGCGATTCTACAAACGATTGCCCAATATACATCCACTCTCTTACACGCGGCTGACCAAGTCGTTCCGATACAGTGCAACCTTAACCCCTACTCGCCTTCCAATCCTCCAGTCTCTGTTCCATCCATCCCTCTCACGATATCAACCCCCTCGGATAAGGGTTGCCATCAACCCGGCGTAGGCAAGACAGGTGAGCAAGACTTTCTCGAATCCCAAAATGAGTCCCTGACTCAGCCAGCCAAACACGATCACAAACACGAGATACACAACTACTTCACCAACTGTTGATCGAACATTCAGGGACTGAATCGCGGCTGGAGCGCAAGCAAACACGGCGATAATGGAGCTGAAAATGGTGGTGGTTATAAACCGTATGGCCCCTTCGTTGTAGTGATACTGATCATTATCATCAACCTCTTCTTGTCCTGATAGGAAAGGTTTCTAGGACAAGTCAGTACATACTACTTTGCGGATGGAGCAACGGAGTGTCTTACAAAGAGGGTTCTGCCGACCCTTGTGTATGGGGCAAGACAGATGAGCTGATCCAGCCTGTCTGGTTGCGAGAGCGATACCCAGTCGTTCATCGGCGCGTCAAGGTAGTTGCCGCGCCCTCCCTTTAACATAGCTCTGAAGGAAGGCAAGAGGTTTCTCAAGAAATAGCTGCCTGGCTTGTCGAGTGCGAGTACCTGGTTTGTTTGAAGCAGAAGCTGTGCTGTGAGTGTGTCAGCTTGCAGTCCAGCAAATGGACAGTAATCGCCATTATCCTTTATCTTACAATATTTTAGGTATTCCTCCACAAACTTTTCGTTTGAGTCCTCATCTTCTCTACCCAATTCGAATGCTTTTTCGGCGTCGGCATAAAGAGTCACCATGCGGTTCGCTTGAAGCATAATACAGCGCGAGCTTATGTTTGACAGTCGGGGCGCGACCATGTGCCTTTTATCTTGCTGCATCTGCCCGCACATGCGGGCCCAACCCATTTCCCCTCCTGGACATGACCTCTCAGCGCATGCTAACAATTAGACGACATGAATGGAACATACCCCAGCTTCCTGCTTGGCGTTCGAGATCTGGGCCAAAGTCAGATGGTTGCCATACTTGGGCGATATTCATATTCAAGATGTCATACCTATTCCAGGTCTCATGTTTAATGCGTCGGCTTCCTCACTCCGTGGTGGCTCACTGGCCGGCTTTCGTACAAAGCTGCCTTCAGGTTCGTTCATCTGGCAAGGTCGAGACATTTGGGCGGTGCGATCGAACAATTGACCTGGTTTCTATCTGTGCAATGGCTCCCCAGTCAAGCTTGGTAAGATCAATCGACGGGGGCCAAGAGAACCTTTTATCTTCGCTAAGTTCAGACATCATTTCACGCTGAGACGGACACACAACATTGCGGTCCTTTGGGCATGCAATGGGGCTCGTTTCTCCCACTACCAGTTCCGTCTCGGCCACCATTATACAACGGCATAACACACCGCAACTGCAGCTGCAGCTGCCTTCTTTTCTTTGCAAAGTTGTTGGTCGCGTCAGGCGCAAGATTGTCGCTGCAGGTCGATGGGCTGTGTTAGGCAAAAGCAAATCACAGCACGTACATAATCGGCGCTGTCAGCCAGGATAGGCCGGATCGAGCCCAATCACAACGATCCGTTAACACCCACCCGTTCCCTGGATGTATCAGGTTAGTTACTGGCCCCTGACCTGAGTGATAACAGTTCAGGCCCCATTTGTCATAGATGATCTACGTGTTTGTGCAACAATCGCGCTAATTTAAGCGCGTTGAATTACCCATATTCAGACGATGTCATTCATGTTATATCACCAGCACGACGATATATTGGCACTTTTATCCTTCAGGATTTTCATTGTTCCAATGTTCCAATAAGTGCCTCCTGTTCTATGTAAATAATATAAAATCATTAAATGAATCGAAATTATATCCCTATCAAAGTCTTGGTGGTACCAGAATCACCACAGCTTTTGAATTTGTTCTCAGAGCCATGAATTCCTTTGCTGCAATCTTTGACAGGTATAACGCTTCGAGCTGGAAGATTACAGTCAGAATGTTTTTAGAAGGCGGCCTTGGGGGATTTATGCGCACCTTTACAGTTCATGACCTTTCGTATATTTTACCGTGCATATTTTGTACGGGCTTCTTAACCATCATTCGTAGCTCGATACCCAAAGGGCGGTTTCGTGTGTTGGTTCGATGGATATAATTGCAAGATCAGGCCTTGGAGTTGGCTTCGCCAGAGGCGGCGGCTTTCTTGTTCTTGGGCTGACTTTTCGGTATAATAACAGTGCCACTGGGGCCCTTGGGCTCGAGTTCCTTCGGAATGTTGACAATCAAAGCGTCCACAGGACCAGGACTCGTTGATGGGGCCATTTTTGGATACGGAGCTGGGCTATAGAGAGAAAACTAAATGTATTGATCCGATAGGTACTGACTGTGATTGACGATAACTTGGCTTGCTACTCTACGCCCCTCTTATACTTGCCAGGCCAAAGGATCTAAGAGCAGTACGCGTCCTAACGGCTCGCTAATTCATCTTTCTAGCCCTGTCTGCTAAGAAAAAGCAAATTCTGGGAGATGATAGAGGGCATGGTCAGGACAAGGTTGGAAAACTAGAGCTCGATGGCCATCAGCAAGGTATGAGTCCACGTACTATATGCGCTTTGACTTGAGCCATGTCGAGATTCTCAACAACGGTTGCCGAACAGTTCAAGCTACCTCCAATTCGTCAGGACAATATCGCTTAACAGGCTCTCGTCTTACTCTGAGTACATGAGTTTGGCGATCATGCGTTTCAAGTCTAATCAGGGGACGGATCAGCGTCAGTAAAGCTCGGCACTATTTTAGCGGCTCGCTTCCATCCTGGATCATCTGTAACGGAAATTCACAGCCAGTAGAGATGTTTGTTCTTCAACGGCTCTACAGTTGCTAGGGAATCATCTCTTTCTCAGTTGTCCGCGTTCAAAACGGCCATAGGAGGGGTAGCTTCAGACATATTGCAAATGATCCCCCTCTTCACTGGTTATTGGTTGCAGAGAAGCCGCAGGGCAGACGGCCAAACTTGTTCGTCGTGATATCGAGAGCAAGGAGCCTCAGACATCCATGATAAAAGTACAGTCTCCGCCGCTAAGTACGCCACACTGAGCACTGCTGCCAGGGCCATTGTTTCTCTTCGGTCTTGGCTTGGCGTGAACGGCAGCTTGAAGAATTTGTACTGAACCTATGATTGAGTCCTTGAGATAGTAGCTTAGGGCTGTTAAGTAATAACAGCCCACTGGGTGACTCTGTCCCGAACCCTTGTCGGCGCCCCTCATCGCTGAACTAGAGCCGAATATCACGTCCTTGTCTTTGAGCGTAAGCGATCTGGAAGCATAGATGCCGGGCTGGGGTTTCTACGCTATACTCACAGGTCTCTGAAGAATGTGTGCATTGTAGGACTCGACGCAGGGGTCTGTTCATTGGAAGTCATCATACTCCGTACACTACCAGTTTTGTGGCAGAGGAACCCATATCTCCGATAGCCCTGCATCCTAGATATGAGAAAAAAAGTGGAACCTGTGTCTTCATGTAAGATCCCCTCGCTAGCACGAATGGGCCAAGTGCAACTTTCATGCCTACGCCCGCAGACAAGACACGAATACGGGTCCAGAAAGTTGACTGATCGTGTGGAAGGGCCAGAGCGAGGCTATACATATCAACACCAACTCACAAGTAGCCACCGTTACGCAAGTTTCACGTCCTCTGAGTCATAAGACATCGTGTAATTTAAATCTGCATGTATGATGTAAAGTCTTGATCCTGTTGCATCGGTTCAGGTAGCCAGTTGCTTGGGTAGCAGTGACGTTACCAGGGTCCGGGCGAGGAATCCGTAACGAGGATTCAGACACGCATATTTCTCTTTGTTTTTATCCAAGTTTCATGTTTCGGCATAAAGTGCATTACAAATTTTGTGTAACTATCATGGTGTTTAGACTATCTTATCGATAACATCTTATCTGTCGCCAGCCAAAATTTTAGAAAAGTCAAGACGAATGCGCGGCCCCACCAAAAAGTTTCTCTACTTGCGCAGATCGACAGTCTTCAGATCAAGTCAATCAAAATGCCCAAGCCCAGAACAAGACGTGGCGCTGGCCGCGAGGAGAAGAAGCGAAAGAGAATCGAAGAAGCTGGACAGAAACACGAGACTTACGAGAGCGAGCACAAACGACAGCGCACTTACGAAGACAACGACAACACCGATGGTTTCGACTACCAAGATGGTCAGGATCAGCAGAATGGCATTGGCGAGAAGGAGTTCTTCGGAATGCTCGCAGAAGAAGAGCAAGAATACTTCCGTCGTGCGGACGAATTGTTAGAGCTCAACCAGTTTCCGTCAACCGAGGATCGCGACATCTTTCTGGAAAACGTCTGGAAGGAGGCGGAGGGCAAGGAGCTCAAATTAGCCAGTAGTCAGTCTTGTTCGCGATTGATGGAGCGTCTCATACAACTGTCGAACACAGCGCAAAAGAAGCGTTTGTTTGAAGCTTTCGGTGGGCACTTCCTCTCATTGGTACAGCACCGATTCGCGAGCCATTGTTGTGAGGCGCTCTTCTTGCGATCTGCTGGCGTGGTATCACAAGAGCTTTCTGGATATGTCCTTGATACCAAGGGCGCCGATGTTGATATGCAAAAGCCCGAGGCGTCCATGGAGAATCTTTTCCTGGCTACGCTCGACGAGCTTGAAGGCGCTCTACCATACCTCATCACCGATCGATTCGCATCACACACTCTGCGCGTGCTATTATTAGTCTTGGCTGGCCGACCGTTGGAGGATGCATCGGTGCGAAGTCTCATCAAGAGCAAGAAGAAGGAGAAAATCTCAGTCGCGGGAGGTTCAGCAACAGATGAGGCGAACCAAGGGTTGAGGGCAGTACCTGAATCATTTTCAATGGCAGCAAAAAAGATCATCCAAGACTCAACGGCAGGGATGGATGCTACCGCCTTACGAGTACTTGCCAGACATCCTATCGGAAACCCTACACTTCAGCTTCTCCTTGAGCTTGAACTGACACTCAACAAGAACGAGCAAAAGGCTGAGTCTGAACAGCCGACTCTACTATTCCAGCTGTTACCCGGCGCCCCAAAGTCTTTAAGCGACGGCTCATCAGAAGCATCCGAGTTCATCAACGGCATGATCTATGACCAGATCGGTTCACGACTTATCGAGACACTCATCACACACTGCCCTGGCAAAGTTTTCAAAGCTCTCAACCAGAACATCTTTCTCCCCAGAATAGATGGTTACGTCCGAAATGATGTTTCGTGTTACGCTGCTATACGAGTCCTGAATCGGCTGAGCAAAGATGATCTGGTGCAGGCCGTTGAGAAGATTACACCAACCGTGCCTCAACTAGTCGCCAAATCCAGGCTCAATGTTCTCAAGACGCTATTTGAGAGGTGCAATGCCCGCGGTGCCAACGACGAGATCAAGAAACTCAACAAGGGGCTCAAGGAGGGATGTGGAAAGACACCGGCTGACCTGGTCATTTTCCTGTGCGGTTTGAAAGACGAAGAGAAGAAGAAGAAAGATGTCCAGCAACTTTCCAAAAACGAGTACGCGATTCAGTCCCATGGTGCTCAACTTTTGACTACTCTCCTTTCCATTCCGGGACCGACAAAGGGTGTGCAAGAATCATTACTTGCCCTCGAGCCACAGACTCTGGTCCGCCTTGCCACTACGTCCATGCCTACCGTTACTGTCCTTACCACCGCCCTTGCTACATCTTCTTCGAATCCTGCCTTCCACAAGTCTATCGCCAGTGCCATACTGCCTCATACTCACGAACTCGCCATATCCCAGTTCGGTCATAACATCATCAATGCTGTCGTTGAGGTTCCTAGCAAAGGCAAGGAGCGAAGTATTCCCTTCCATATGAAGGAAGCTTTTATGGTACGCTTGGGCGATCATGAGGCGGAGTTGCGTGACAGCTGGATGGGTAGAAGTGTCTGGCGCAACTGGAAGGGTGATATGTGGAAGACCCGTCGCGGAGACTGGAAGTTGTGGATGAGAGAGGTGGACGCCAACGTTCCATCAAGTCTGCCACAGCGTGGACCAAAGGTTGCAGAAAGGGAGAAGCCACCTGCCAAGCCGGTTCCAGAAGTCGTAGAAGAACACCCTGACCAAGAGCTTGCCGCCGAAGAGCATATTACTGAGGACAACATGAAGATGGATGTAGATGACGTCGTGGAGGCCGCAGTTAATGTTGACGAGGAGGAGAGTAAGAAAGACAAGAAGGTTAAGACAAAGAGGAGCAAGAAGGATAAGAAGGACAAGAAGGAAAAGAAAGACAAGAAGAAGAAGGACAAATCTGCTGAAGCCAAGGCAGATGAGGAGACTGAGGAGTAAAACAATTGTTACTGGGATAGATAGTGGCCACGGATACCCAAACTTGAGCCAAGATAATTGCATTGCGACCATTAAACCTGCCCGTCGCTACGAACTTTGCATAATGTCTTATCTTTTTCTGTTCATATGCTTGCCCTTATCCCTGAATTGTTGTGCCAGGAAAAGGACAAGATCAGCATTATCGGGTGAATATTCCTCGACTGACATCCCAAGCACATCGAAGCTAAAATGGGGACCAACTTGTGTGGACGTCCATATGAAAAGAATTGTTGCCAGTAAAACTAAATGACAACTGTACTTGCACGCTTCTCACTCCTACGCTCACCCAGACTCTCTTCTCCCCTCCGGCCACGAGTATCTCTCGATGGCTTATCAGAAGCTCTTGACTCGCAGATCATATCTAGAAACTCTTATTCCATCCGTCTTCGTTGTTATCGGTCACAGTTCTCTCCCGCTTCCTTGTTGATATATCTCCCTACGAGACAGGGACACTCTGTTGAAACAGACCATTTGCAAGACTGCGCTATCAAAGGGTTGGCATAGGGTCATTAAGACTGCCGTTAAATGATGAGCAGATGGCTCACTACTTGTTCCGTCATAGGCATAGTCAATGCCCTCGGGGTTATTCTGGACGTCGCTGCAAGTTGATAGTTACCTCCAAGCAGCTCATGCGTGTTTTACCCACGGCAACGTTCATTGTTTCACACGTCTTCTCACATTCAGATATTTCGAGGCCTTGATTGAGATTACAAGATAGAATCAGACTAGACAGTAAATATAAATATCGATTTCGGCCTAAAGATATTATAGTTCTTAGAATGAGACAATACAGTTACTTTATTGTTAATATTTCGTTCATCAGACGCAGCGTTGAATGCAAGGACGAACGGTATTGAAGCAGCTTCAAGCCCGAACACGTTCACCATATATCACCAATATATGACATTTCATGAGAGGTGGGGTTAGAGTAACCCGAGTAAGGGCTCTTCCTGTACTGTATCCGGATCAAGGCTGTTTTGGCTACCCCGAGTCACACGACACGATGGTCGAGAAGCTGAGAATGAACATGCTTCTGCAAAGTCGTTGCTGCTGGCTTATATCAAGTATTATGTTGAAAGAGGAGAATAACCCGATTTTGGAGTGCCCGGCGACTCTTGCTAAGTGACACGTAATTATTATATCCTATTTTATGTCGTATCTCCGTCAAATGAGCTGGCGGGCGGGTATCGGTGTCATGCCACACAAGCGGCTGCAACAGCCTTTGGTAGCTTGAAGCGAATGTTCTCTCACATGAATACTGTAAGACTATAAGACCAAGTGCATATAGCCACCAAACTCCGATAATTCGCCACCGAAAAAGCACTCCATATCGGAGCTATCGAGACCACTGCTGCGACTTGCCCCAAAGAACTCGGCTATACGTAACAACCAACAATGTTATGGTCACGGCGAATGCTTTCCTTCTCTTCTAAGGCGTCTCAGGGCTGAAATGTTATTGCTCTCAAGCTTTCTCACTCTTGCTACAGTCGTGAGTTTAGAGGTGCGCAAATGTACGCTCTACCAATGCTTCAATTCAGCCACGACAAGTAGTTTCTTTGAAAGGAGAAAAATGAGAAGTCAATATTCATTCTGTAGGGTGCATCAATGACAGCTGAAAATCCTTTTCAAGCCTCTTGTGTGTCGGAAATAGCTGGGGAGCTGGCTACAAACCTGCGACATACATTGTGTAAGCGCACTCCACGATTTCCCATCAGCTAGTCTCCAGCAACTCAGGCCCCGGCAAAATACCCGGTGGTTATGATACTGAGACACGATGTTGTGCAGCTGCCGATGAAGAGAAAATATTGGAAACTAGACAGTTCAAATCGACAGGCTCTTGGGCCAAAGGAAACCCAGCAAAGAAGCCAACACCAAAAATCTGGTCTCCCACCAATGTCCTTCCGCTATTTTCCTTGACCCTTAAACAAGATTCCGCTTGCATGGAGCTCCAGAGTTTAGTTGAGCAGAAAAGGTTTCCGGATAATTCATATGCCAAATGGTATGGTCATGTGTCAAGATTTCCCACACGACGCAACTGGGATGGGCATCTTGGTTGAACGGATATGCGCACATGCATCAATGTTTGAACACTTTGCGATTAATGACACCGCAGCTAATTAAATCATACTGACCATCCGCGGACTGGTTTCAACCGGAGACAGACGTCGAGCTGACTTGCTTGAAATCGGAGTTGCTTCTGAAGGCAGTGGCTGGGAGGGGGAGGATGTGAAAGTTCGTGGAGGTTTTGTTTAGACCTGCCGGGCGCCAACTATGATTTTCCAATGGCTGTCGAAGTTCCATATGTTCCGGTACTGGCCAATAAGTTGGTGCAAGGGTCCATCCAGATGAGTGAGATCAAAGACTCACTTGATGAAACTCCAGATCTCGCTAATCTATCCGTGACGGACGGTGCTCAAATCGATTTCGACGTGCAATACCCGTCACCATCTGCCGCAGCGTAAGGAATAAGATCTCGCACGTCGTATAAATGATTCAATGTGCGATCATTACCCAACAATCACCCCTTCCAAGGATACCTGAATCCATACAAGCCCCTGCAGCGACCTCTGGTTGTGAGCATTGTCCGGGGGGCGAATAGTGATATCCTTGAGAATTGTGGTGATATTGATGTAATGCAGACATTACAAATCAGCTCATCCCCTCAATGAAACAGAATTTGCGATTTTCCTTGTCACATATGCTGCGCTAAAGTCAAACTCGCCACAATCGGGAACTTGCGCATGCAGGCGCCTTGCATCGGAGGCACTCCGTGCGCCCCAGATTGCTGGAAACCTCTCTGGATTTCGGTTTCGTTGCGAGGGCGTTAAACCTTAGGCTTCCATCGGAGCTTGGGAATCACTTGTTGGAGAATCTGGGGTAGATCTGAGAGCAACGAATGGGCATGTAGGGGCAAATCGCTGTTCACCACCACCACGACGCCTAGATACACGGTAGCACGTGTAGACGTGGTGGTATCTGTGCATCGTCTCTCTCTGCTTCTCTGCCTTCCGCTACGTTGATCTCGTATCGACGCTGGGAACGGCAATTACTACGTAGGGGGGTATTGCTCGATAGCGCCGATATTAGCTCTTGTTCTCTCCTCTATCTCCTGGAGTCTAAAGTGCGTGAACCAATCTCGTTGCGCGGGAGTCAGATATGTCATATTGAGGTGGCTGCGGCTTAAGTGGTGGTAAAGGTGCTGTGCGTCCTCCGTATTGTTAAGCAAGAATGGGAATGTTCAAGATCGACACTGCCATGCTTTTAATTCCCATGCTGGCTGTGGCTTGTGCCGAAGAATTGTCGGCAATGATTGGATAAAGCGGGGTTGTCTGTGGCGGACAAACGTGGCACAAGCCAGTATCTTGAATAAAAAGGGACTAGCGCTGAAGATTCCCGGGATAGTATGCGGCCAGGGGAACTCTACATATTGTTAGTGCAGGCTCGTAGCTTTGGGTACCGCTTCGTAGTGGACCAAGGGGAATCGAGGCCGGAGACGATGGTCCGGTCCGAAAAGTCCGACAGCACATTCCATCCCAGATACCTACCTATTGAGGTTGCAACCAGAGCAGATTGACCTGAGAGACATTGCTGCCCACAGTTTCTGGGCTGATGGATATAATCACTATGGATACTGTAGATATCACATTCGATCAGGTTTCTCAACCTCCTCAATGCTGACTACTGATAGTGGGCAAGAGATGTTCCGCGTTTAGGGCTTTGCTCGCTAGAATGTATAGGTAGTCCTTGTTCGATCCGATCATTGCCAATCGAGTCAGTCCAAACAAAGCAATTAAATAAATATCTTTGATGATCGTGATTCCAGAATTTCATGGAGACCGAAAAATCCCGGATCGATTAAGCTGGAGGTTCGGTAAAAGAAGGGCAGCATGGGCCATGGTGTGTGGTTGGTTGCGAAAGCTCTCCACTTTCGGATAAAGAAGCGAACTTTGACCTTTGTAAAGCCATCTCCCGTCTCCACTAGTGAGATCCTAGCTCAGTTACTGCATACGTACAATATAGTTTGAAGATTTGGTTCAGAAGGGTGTGGATGTTGACGAAGTTCAGCGAAATGACAAGCTCTCGGCTCAGCTCATGTCTCTAATGATGGTGAACGGCTAAGGGCCTGCGTTTGTTACTGACATGTAAATAGGTACGTTTCTTTGGCTGACGCAAAAAGTGATCAAGAATGAGCCAACGTCAGACAACGGCACCGAAACGATACAAATCAAATTCACGGCCATCCGAGACTTCTCGGGCGCTAATAAAGGATCCAAGATCTGAGCTCGAAACATCGTCATGGGCGATGAGTATCGCACATTCTCTCTTTTCTTCGTCTGACATTCTGAATCTGACTCGCTGGGGATTAGTTATCATTTGCGTCGTGAGATGCGGTATCCACCGTTCTTGTCTGTCAATCAGATCTTTGGCTCCCCGACAGATCCGTTCTCTATTTCTTCTTCCTTTCCTTTTCTTTTCTTTATCCATGTGCCTTGGCGGCCCTGCCCTGGTGCAGTGCAGCAGCCGCTCGATTCCCTGTGGAGGGACCCACCCGTCTGGATCACCAATTTGGCTTGGAAGGACGAGCTCCGATTGTGTTGCGATGCTCACCCCTGTCGATGCTTCAGCCTCGAGACTCTTTCCATCGCAGCTAGCAAGCGCCCAACAATGCCCTGATGTGATAAGAGCGTATCCGTAGACGGATCGTAATTCTGGCTACCAACTGCCGTACAGTACACGCCTTGGCTTATCAGTCAATTACGTTCAACGCCCAGTTAACCGATGATGTTTAGGTACTGTGGTGAGTTGAGTAAGTAGGTAGGTACTCCGTAGGGTACTTATTAATTGATAATTGGCTCTGACTTTGCCAACGGCTAATAAGCATGGCACGTCTTCCCCCATTCTGCTGCACCGTACCGTGGGACTATGGGAGGAGACCGTAGCACAATGCCCAGGCAACCTTGACATAGAAGAAGGCATGCAGATAGCCTAGTATGGGGTTGGATGCTGGGGTTTCTTTGGAGAGGGAACTGCCACGGGTGTGGTGTACAAGAACAACAGAATCAGCTAGGGTGGCCCAATGGAGAACCAAGGAGAGAGAAGGGGAATGGAAAACAAGGAACCGGAAGACAAGTGCGGTGCCCAACTGACAACATCCCATCTTGCATCTGATGGCGCCGATTGCACGGGAGACATGCTCCGTAGGTTTCAAGTCTCATCAGCATAAGTAATCAGTTTAATTGAAACAAAAGAATGTTTGTTTTGTTAGTTGAGTTTTATTATCTTTGGATCGCGATCTCTGAGACGGTCGAAACATGGGCTCATGAGGAAAATGTCTTGACAACGGATCGCCTAGTCACCTACCTAGCCCACGCGTCACGCTATCGATGGGCTGCAAAAATGACAGGACTCTTGTCCACCGAAAGGAAACAGACTTCACCGTCTCGCCGGCGAGACCAAAGCATTAGCATTAGCATTGTACAGCACAGCACAGCACAGCACAGCACAGCACAGCACAGCACAGCACAGCACAGCAC
>JABSSZ010000999.1:0-27090 GCA_013755755.1 Fusarium sp. NRRL 25184
GTTTGGGGGAGGGGGACAATATGGATGTGATGGGCGTGCATAGATTGAGTTATCATGGAGATGAATAGTTTACAGATCCAAAAATATTTAACAATGTGGCTGAATTGTATGAGTTGCTTGGTTGATGGTTGAATCAAATCTACAGCCTCTTATTGTAACAACGGTCATGCTGTGCAACATGATATCTTCAAAGACAATACACAACACATAATTGTACACTGTAACAATGAGGCTGAGAGTCATGACACACGAGTTGCAAAGCAATTCATTGCCCTCAGCCTTGAGTTTCTTGGCCCATTCCAGTCCATCTCAAGGGTCCTTTAGGCAAGAAAAAGATCTCGCCAAGTTTCCTATTCTAGGGGCACTTAATTCTTCAAGAGACTCTTGTGAGAATAATCACTTCGCCTAACCTGAGGGCATCTCTATAGACTAACCATAAAGCCTATTACCATCCTCTCATATCATTTCCCTAACAGCAACCTTGATCTCTCTCCCGTCCCTAGAACAGAAATTATGAGAGTCACAGAAAGGCACACACCAAACACAACCATTGGATCAGCTAGCACTAGCAGACGGGACTCAGCCGTTGCACAAGGCCAAGGCTTTACTAGACGAGTGGATCTCCACGTTCCTTAAAGTTCTGCTTTTTAATTACATCGAGCAAGCGGGCTGCCCGTGTAATTAATTAATTGGATGGCCTCATGGGCACCAGCGACCTTTTATCGCGCCAGCTTGCTCCGGTCACAGTTTCACCGGTTCGATAAATGGCTTGTAGAACCCTTCAACACGGGCCATATCGTCAATAGTCTCTGAATATGCAGGTGACTTGAGTTCCTGGCAGCATTTTCAGTAGAGGTTAAGCTTCATCAAACGAGATCCAACTTGGGATGATGGACAGGGGTAAGTACCGCCAGTGGCCCCTACAAGTGTGTCATCTTGGCGCCCTGGTTGGACGCCAAAGCCTTTAGCTCATCATGTTTCCTGGGCCCAAAGATAATTATGAGCAGCCAGACGATACGCATTTTCTCTTATTGCGCTTCAATGCTATCGAGCACTATGGCGGGTGGCTCGCCGCCAACGTTTCGTAATTCCCGTGCCTCTTTCAAAGCTCCATTTCCTTTAGAACTAAAGCGCCGCAACCATAACCTCTTCTGTTGCTCGCTCCCCTGCCAATAACAGCGCTGCTATCAAGCAGTCTTCAGCCTAGCTCTGCGTCATGAGAGGCAATATCTGTCTTTTTCCCATACTTATTCCATATCGAGTCGCCCTCGGCCGATTGAATTACTTCTTTGCGCTCCAGCTCATGGTTGAGCTGATCTCACGTCTGGGATTATCCATGTTTGCCAGGAGCTTCTTGCTTACAACGGGCTCTGGATAACGAACATGGAGGCTTCTTGGCTCTGAAGAGCCCAAATGTAGCCGCCATTCTGACTTCTTTCCTAGCTTCTGTAGCCGTGGTCCAATGGCTGCACCTGTACCAGTCGCTTGGTCATCCGCGGGGCTCATGGGTGTGAGTTGGCATCGCCAGCGCATCCTCATCCCACCCTCCCCAGGCGAAGCCGCTGCTTGGAAGCATTTTTGAGTGGTTGTCTGGCAAGAGTTTCCGAGATCGGCGTGATGAGTTGGCATTTACTTACGCAAGATGGCGAAAAATAACTTCCATGTTTGACATGCAGATGAATTGTGATGCACAGTATAGCTTTAAGGTGAGGCTCTACTGTCAGATTGATGCCTTCCAAACTGGAATGTAGATTTTGCAACCTGTCTCAGCTTTATCGAAACCCCTGTTAATTGTAATCCCTTGGATAAGACGACCCAATGGCATAAGTCAGTGCAGAGGCTGTTCCCGTTGTCTGTCATGGATCCATGATCTGCCTCATGACAGCTCTGGAACCCTGCTTGCCGAAGCTCATCTCAGCTTAACATGTGCTTTTTCTTCCTTGAATATACGCTCACAGGCCACCGATATTTGGAAGAATCGGTGTCTGCCTTGATTGGCTCAACTCCTGGTGCAAGGTGGCGCCTTGAAGCGATCTACAATATTTCACACCAACATAATCTCATGCACCTCGGTATCCCTTACCAAACATCGAGACGACAAGATCGCCTCGTTCTCCTTGAAACGAAAACGGCTCCTCCGCTTCGGCTTCGCCTTCGAGAAGGATACCCAGATGAGACCAGTTCAGTGGGCTGAACAGTGGGATGCCGTGACAATTTCTTAAACACGGACCTTTCTCTTGACCGTGAATATGACACGATAAAAGTGTTGAGCATTAGCTGTCAAGGATCTGCTTCAAACCGGAACTTTCTGTCCCTTCCGGCCGCGCCCTGATTTCCGAAACAATCTATCACTTCATGCGTCAGGTTGTGGGGGGGAGTTGCACCAGGTGAGGACCACGTATTGAGCCTCATAATATTTCGTATTCATCCATCCTATAAACCTTTTCCAATATCCATGTACATAGATTCCCGAGGCTGATCCTACATTGATCCCTGACCCAGAACCGAAAACTTAATAGCTGAAATGCTGTCCCTACGCTTGCATGCCAAGAACCTTTCACTTAGTGTTGAACGCCGTCATAACACATACACTCCGAGTTCGGACAATTCCAACACTACTTTTCTTTCTCTTTCTCCCCTTCCTCGGCCAACCTGAGGGCCTCTTCGAGAGCTTCCTCATCTTCGTCGAAGGTATCGTTCTCCTTGTCCTCTTCAACCTTCTTCACCGCTTCAGGCTTGGCCTTCTCAATGACCTCAGCCTTTTTCTCAGCAGACTTAGCCTCTTTGATATCGGCTTTCGTCGCTGGAGCTTTCGTGGAAGTGCCAGGTCCAAGTGCCCAGTCAATTTCTCCTTCAGGTCCATATCGTGTAACCAACCAGTCATTGGCTTTTCTGAAATGACCGCAGTCAAAGAAACCCCTGGAAGCACTAAGAGGACTAGGGTGGACACTCTGTAGTACAAGATGCTTGACGCGATCGATCCTCTGGACTCGCTTGCCGGCTGGTGTTCCCCAGGCCATGAAGACAACACCCCTTGCTCTCTTTTGCGCCACTAGATCAATGACTCGCTGTGTGAGCTTCTCCCATCCTCGATTGGAGTGCGAGTTGGCCTCATGGGCTCGAACAGTAAGGCAGGTGTTCAACATTAGAACACCACGGTCTGCCCAAGGGGTGAGAAGACCTCCTCGGTTTGGCGGTGGCTCGAATGAAGGATAGTCTTTCTTCAGAGCAATATACATGTTCTTGAGCGAGGGTGGCGCAGGAGTCGGAGGTCGAACGGAGAATGCCAATCCGTGAGCCTGGTTATCGTTATGATAAGGATCTTGACCGACAATGACAACCTTGACATTGCTGAAGGGAGTATGACGGGACCTATAAGCCATATGTTAGGAGCTGCCACGGCTGGTAGAAAGATAGTTCGTCTTACCATGAGTAGATATCGTTTCTAGGTGGGAACACCTTGCGACCAGAGCTGATTTCTCGATCCAAGAATCGCTTCAGGTCCAGAAACTCTTTTGTGACAAGATCATCCTTGAGATGCGCCAACCAGCTTTCGTCAAGTGTATCGATTTCGAGCTGCAAGAGCTCTTTCTGGTCTGGCTTCAAGGAAGCCACCCATTTGGCCTTATCAAACTTGACGGCTGGTGCGGGAGCAGAAGCACCAGTGCCAGTAGGCCTAGGAGCTGCTCCGAAGAACGAGGCAATGTTGCCATTAGCTTTAGGCTTCTTCGAATCGTTCCCGGCTGAGGCGCCTGCTTTACGTTTGAGGGTCGACATGGCGATAGCTTGTAGGTGGAGACTGATGGTGGGAGGAGGTGGATGCACGATGAGCCCTCGATACGAGGGGGGGACTCTTGTGACGAGAGCTCGAACGAAACGAATTCTGGGCAATTGATACCAAAACAAGCCAATTACACAAATACAGTACTCATGAAAGTAAAGACGGAAACCGTGGGTATTGCAAGCATATGCTGATATGTGTGGTAGTGCAATGCGTAGAAATGAGAAGAGTATCGTTGTGAGAATTCTAGCTAAGGTGGTGATGCAAGGCCCAGGAGTTAGTTAAATGCAAGCGCGTTAAGTAAAACGCGCTAGCTCCCAGCCATTAACGCGGTCCCCGTGACTGTCGCGTTGAGGAGGCTTGGAGAGACACAGACTACAGGGACCTGAAACTCTGAGTGGTTGGGGCCTAGGATAGCTTCAGCACTAGCAAGCCACGCCGTCAGTCTACCAGGCATCAGGTCAAATAACTCCAAATTGGGCAGTCGCCGAAGCGATATTTGAGTATAATTGCTTCTGTTTGTTGAAAGTGGCTATTAAATAGAGTTTCGGCAGATCACAGCTCTTTGAACTGAATCAACGGATAGCTGCTCAAGTTCGGAAAGTCCTTGCGTATGCGGTGAATTTGGTTGCTCTGAGCCCCTCCATGGAGAAATTGTATGCTCCTACAGAAGAATAGAACTCAGGATCTCTACCTATCCTAAATAACAAAAATACTTTTAGGTAAACTTAGTATAGACTTAGTGTACCTTAGATTAGTTGTCTTTGGCAAAGGTCAGAAGCTTTCTTGTTCCCTAGGACTACATGCATGAGCAAGCGATGCGATTGTGGAATATCAAATGGTTGGTGCATAGTATCTGGAGGTAGAGAGCCAATCTGATTTTGTACAGTGCTTGCTAGGTACCACGTGCACTGAAATCATGGTAGGCTCCAATTGGGTTTCAGTTCTCATAATGCAAAGACAAAAGTCGTAGTTGTTCATCCGTCACCTGATGTTCGTAGATTGTGTCGGTTCCTGGCCTAACGTTGCTTAATCATCAGCCATACAGTACCGCGCTTTTCCCTTCTGAGCCACCACATTACCTCATGCAAGCTCCAACCTCAACTGGACAGCTTGTAACTCCAACACCGTTGGCCTCGCCAAATTATTACTCTGCATTATAGCCATGCTCTATAGCAGAATCGACCTTTCCGGCACATAGCAGTTGCCAACGATGCGTCAATCGATAGTCTGGGTCCTCCGTTAGTCAACCATTTTGTACCTTGTTGTAACACGCGACAGCTGTCAATTTGGCTTACTGACTTCTTTATTAGTGCTTTGGCAGGTAACTACAGGACTCGGCACAAATGTCAAACATTACGACGAAACATATAAGGATAAGAACCTTGAAGGAGCTGGACAGAATCAATATATCGCTTCTCCCAAGACCGATGTCGTTGTCGACCAAAGTCAGTCTGCTGGCCCACAACCTGGTACGATTACTCCCACCACCAACAAGGCGCAAAGACACTGACAGCTTCTAGGCGCGGAACTGGTCGATGCAGCAAGAATAGAACTTACCAAAGCTCCTCAACCTTTACATCGCCGAAAGCGAAGACCGTCGGGACTCGTCGGAACCGCTCTGCGTTACATACTTAAAGCCATTCCATCTGGTCCGGCAACAGCCCCATCGCAATCCCAAGAGACCACTGTCAACGGCGCTGTCGCAAAAGCGGTTGATTTTCTCAAACAGGCCGCACAGCAAAACAATTCCGATGCTCTCTACCTACTTGCCGAGATAAATTTCTTCGGCAATTATAGTTACCCAAGGAACTTGGAGGTGGCCTTTAACAACTACCATCAACTTGCAACTGTCTATGGAAATTCAACAGCCCAGTATATGCTAGGAGTCTACTATTCAACCGGGATCGGTAATGTTGTAGAGCGTGACCAAGCTAAGGCGCTTCTCTATTATACCTTTGCTGCTATTCGTGGAAATGCTCGTGCAGAGATGGCAACGGCCTTTAGGCATCATGCTGGTATTGGCACGACGAAGAATTGCGAGGCGGCAGTGAAATATTACAAGCGCGTCGCAGACAAAGCTATTGCTTGGTACCGAGCGGGCCCTCCTGGTGGTCGATCTTGGATCCATCAGTCATGGCGAATTTCTGATGACGACGGAGGTATCTACGGAGAAGGAGCGAGTGCTTCAAGCTCAGGCATGAACGCATTCAAGGCTAGCCCTGGCTCTGATGCGAATGCTGCCATAGACGATGTGATTGAGTACTTGGATCTCATGTCTCAAAAAGGCGATTCGAAGGCTTCATATAACCTCGGACGCATATACTATGACGGCCAACGAGGCCTGGAACGAGATGTTGACCTAGCACGCAAGTACTTTGTTCTGGTCGCATTGCGTTACTGGAAGAAGGACGGTCGTCTAAGCGAGAACCCGAAGCCTGGAATCGAGAAGATTGCCAGTAAGGCTGCTGGGTATTTGGGTCGGATGTATTTGAGAGGCGACGGCGTTCCTCAGAACTTTGAGCGGGCGAAGGTGTGGTTCGAGCGTGGCATTACACAACATGATGCTCAGTCACAACATGGTCTTGGTCTAATGATGCTTCATGGCTACGGTCAAAAAGAGAATGTGAAGAGGGCTATGGAGCTCTTCAAGTCCTCTGCCGATCAGGATTATGCCCCAGCCTTGGTGCAGATGGGTCAACTTTACCTGGACCAGGGTGGCCAGGAAGATGTCAGGATTGCCAACAACTATTTTGAACTCGCCGGTAGGCACGGCAACATTGAAGCCCACTACTACATTGCAGAGATGATCCATCATGGTGTTGGACGAGAGAAGCATTGTCCTGCATCCTTGACTTATTACAAGAGCGTTGCCGAGAAAGCAGAGCCCCTGGTGTCATCATGGGGTGACGCCAACGACGCTTACGAGGCTAGCGATTACGAACTTGCATTCCTTGAATATCTTCTGGCCGCTGAGCAGGGCTACGAGAAGGCCCAGACCAATGTTGCCTACATGATCGATTCTGTTCAAAATGGGGTTTCCATTTCGTCGTTACTTGGACAGCCCCGAGAGAAGAGTAGTCTTCTCAAGAATCCATCTCTTGCTCTTGTTTACTGGACGCGATCTTCCAGACAATCTAATGTTGACGCATTGGTCAAGATGGGTGATTATTATTATCATGGTATTGGTACTGAAGAAGATATTACAAAGGCTGTCCAGTGCTACACCGGAGCCTCCGACTACTCCCAGAGCGCACAGGCACTGTTCAACCTCGGTTGGATGCACGAAAACGGCATTGGTCTGGTACAAGACTTCCATCTCGCAAAGAGATACTACGATCATGCCCTGGAGGTAAACGATGAGGCATATCTACCAGTAACTTTGAGTCTCCTGAAGCTTCGCCTTCGAAGCGCTTGGAACACGCTGACACATGGACCGATTCACTCGATCCAGGATGAGCCCAGTGAGTTTCTCTTGTCAGATCCAAATCCTGGGTACATACTTACAAAGCCTCCAGAACCTAAGAAGGATCGCTCATTCTCCGAGTGGATCGCCAACTTCCTGCGAGAAGATAACCAATACTACGAGGAGGAGCATTACACCGGAGGTGATTTATACGATGGTGCTCTCGGTGATGGACAGGGAACAGATGACGACGATGGTGTACTAGAAAGCATCCTGATCATTGGAGTTACCTTTTCACTTGTCTTCTTATTATGGTGGAGACAGCGGCTGCAACAGGCGCATCAACAAGCAGAAGACGCTCGAAGAAGAGAGCAAGGCCTCCCCCCGAACCCTCGTCTCGATGGTCCAGGTCCCGACTTTGCTGGCTGGGGAGCCGCTGGAGGCGTAGTTTTGTAGAATCTCAGAAGCAGCGTGGTTGTTTATCTCGTTAATAGCATTAGAGCGATGGCGTCTTTGGATTGGTTGTCAGAATATGATAAACTTATAACTAGTTGCAACCTTGCATGCATAAATGTAACGGTTATTGACATCAAAGTGAAGTTTTTGAGTTTTGCACGACTCAAGGAGTCGAACGTGCATAATGGAATGAGGCCGAAATGACCATGTTTACCTCAGTGGCTTTCTGACAATGCAAGAAAAGACGAGATGTTTCAAGTAGCTGCGAGGCTGAGCTGATGGCTGCTTGTCATACGCTAATACAGTACGGATGTAGATCGATCCGTCTCGCAGTTTACTGAGCATGATATGTACAGTAAGACTCACGGTTGAGTCTCATTTATATGCAGGGCTTGTGATTCTTATTATGGCAGAGTCTTATTCTTCTCATGAAGGATTCTTCACAGCAACCCTCTCCTTCAGTAAGCTGAGGGGCTGACTAGACTCGTGAGTCGCTTCCTTATTCAAAGACAATCATCCTAACGGAGTAGCGATAAACTTGTAGGAGACAAAGAGGGTGGTGCATTTCTTCGGCTTTGTGGCTTGTCTTAGGCTTGTAGCCGCTGGGACGTGGCAACAACCCTGCCACTGTCAGCCTGTGAAACTTGAGGAGTCGAGCGTAACGTAACTCTGCCGCAGAGATCGTCGCGTCTACGCACGATAGAGGCACTGGCAGTGGCTATTGCCCACTCCTGTCCCCTTTCTTGTCTTGCCTTTGCACACTGGAGCGCCCGGTTAAAACGAAACCGAAGGGGGGGAAGTCGTATTTGTACGACGGGCCTTTATGTGAAAACCAACCTTCTCCCTTTGGAATTCTCAGCATATCATCCTAATAAACTCCTTCTTGTCTCTTTCTCGACCCTTCACCTCCTTACTCACTGGGGGCCGTTCTTTTTTATTTCACAAGCGCTGACTTTGAAATCCATTCGTTTATTGTTTACGCATCCTTCGGGCACCTGGCACCTGGCACCTTGGCAACTGTGAACTTTAGTGGAGGAGAGCACTTCCAATCAATCAATCACCTGTACGGACCCCGGAGTACCGTTCAGCGTACCTCGGACTCGGTTGATTCCATCCATCTCAAAATCAACAAACACACGCAACAGCCTATTTTAAAGAACGATTTCTTATCGCCAGTATGGCGAGTTTTGTGAGGTATGCGCTTGAGCGCAGGGACGATGTGACTTCCGAGTACTTCACCGATGACGATGATGTCTATTGGTGGTATAGCAGAGTAAATATCCATCATTAACTTTCGCACGTTCACGTTGCGCATGCTAACTCGACAACAGGAGGGATATATTGTCAAATGGACTATCCTCGCCGTGATAGTACTTCTTTTCACACTCTGGATCGTCGGAGGATACTGGCATGCAAAGAAGAGAATTCAAAAGGGCTTGCGACCACTAGCATATCATAGAGTAAGTCACACCTGTGATACACATCCAAACACCAATTCTAAACCTCCGCAGTGTTTTGTTAGTAGGCGCATGATGGCCCAGGTCGACCCCCGTTACGCATATCCTCCTAACGGATACTACTACGCTCCTCCTGGCAACTACGCCCAGCCTGGCGGATATCCCATGCATAATATGCCTCCTCCACCAGTCTACGACCCATCACGACCTCCCATGTACGAAGAGCCCCCGAATGCCTCCAAAATCGACCCGGCGCAAGGACAGCAGAGACAGGCCGATGGACCGGCAGACTATTATGCTCCTCCAACAGGACCTCCGCCTCCGCGATAAATGATGCTAGGCGCTGGAAAGGTTCGGTTGAGAGGCATACATGCATGGATGATTGATTCTTGACCCATGTAACGGTTCTGAAGTCGCTGAGCGGCCACGCGAGAAAGTATGAAATTGAAGTAGATCAATGAATGTAGCTAGCACAGAAATACAAGCAAATGCCCGCGTTCAAGCGCCAGGCCCTTGGGAGAAAGAAAACTTCCAACGTGAAATCAGGGTGCCAGAAATATCTGATATAAGTTATACTACGTTTACCTAAGGATTTTCATCACTTGGATAGAGGTCCTAGGTTTTCTTGCATCCCTTGCCCTGCCCTCTTTTCCAATTCACAGTAAACAAACTCCAGTCGCCTTGGGTATATATAGTGTGTGCATCGGGCGTCATATACGGTTCCCTTCCTCTAGTCCAAGTCCATCGCGTCTGGGTCGTCTTCTGTACTCGTAGCAAGACCAATATCCATTGTGGCGTCCTGTATCGTTTGGGCCTCCGTTTTACCCTCCCTTTCTAACCGCTGTAGCTCTCTTGTGCGATTTCTCGACTCGATGATGGCCTTGCGCACACTATCTTTGTCCTCTGGCACCGTCAACGACTTGGGATCACTATACAGCACTACCTGCATGCCGGCTAGTTCTCCCTCGCTATTGGCTAGTACTGATGGGGGGATGCGATTCGCGCGCAGATGCTTTTCGATATCTGGTAGGAAGACAAGCTTGCCCGGGTCATCGCTTTCGCTATCGGAGGAGAGCTCATCATCCATGTTGTAGATGTATACTTTATGTTTGGAATCGTCTAATTGCATTGTCTCATCGAGAACTGGAGTCGAAGCAACATTGGAAGGGGTAGGGACTGGAACAGCAGAAGAAATTGAGGTTGTTGGTTGTTCGACAGGGACGTATAACTTGTTCCCGCTCTGTTCTGTAGGTACGATAGGTGTTAGCTCATGAACCTTGCAAGGATAAGGGCAATGTGACGATTAAGTATACAAGAATAAAACAACATACCCAGATTAAGGAGACTCAGGCGCTTAGAAAGACGTTCATTATCTTGTGTCTCTGCCTTTCTCTTTCGGCGCAATCTCCTTGTCTTGTCGACCCCCTCTGCTACCGCTACTGGAGCTGGGACGGAAGATGACGGGGATTGTAACATGATCGCAATGGGACTCAGGTAGTGGCCAATTCGTAGTCCACCAAGGCCTAAAATGGCGGATTTTTAAACCCTTCAACACCTGGACTATCCAACTGAACGTCGAATCAACGGCTCGGAGAAGGACACTGGCAACCACACGTGGCGAGTATGAAATTTTGAAGTCTTGACTTGTCTTTTGCGTGAAGGCGACGGGCTTCTTTTTCTTGGCTAAGGTAGGTAGGGATTGGTTTGTCCTCTGTCTCTCGAGGCTAGAGTTGTTGGTTGCCCTTGATGTGGGCGTGCATCAATCGGGCGAGTGTCACTAGGGGCGGAAACGGAAATACTGCAGTGAGCTTCAGCGGTTGCGGGCGTTGGAGTCGGCGCTGTAGGCCCCGGAGCTTGAGGACGATTATCGGCGCGGGAGAGCGCGGGCCTTATGTATCCCTCTCGGTCTTGACTCATTCTTGTAGAACTTTCTACCCTCCTCCGCCTGCGCCTACGCCGCCACAGCAACTCCATCTCCAACTCAGACCCCAGCAACATCAACTTCTCCTCCACAATCTTCAATCAGAAACCCCCACTACCACCACGACGATTCCTCCACCGCCGACAATCATTGCAGCGCCTGCGCGGAATATCTTCAGGACTGCGACTAACAAGCGATTGCCTTTTTTTATTCTACGTCGGTCTTATTCCAGCGCGACCATGGCCGAGTCGGAGCTCAAGTGGCCTGCTGCGCGCGTGCGCAAGACCTTTCTCGAGTACTTCGAGCAGAGGGGTCACACAATTGGTATGCGATTGCGATAGCGCGGGCACTACGTCTCACTGCATTAAAAGATATGGAAACTATATCCAATTTCTCGAGGCGAATCTCCTCAACACCACTATTGAATTTGTT
Source organism: Fusarium sp. NRRL 25184 (assembly GCA_013755755.1). Lineage (NCBI taxonomy): Eukaryota > Fungi > Ascomycota > Sordariomycetes > Hypocreales > Nectriaceae > Fusarium > Fusarium sp. NRRL 25184. Next base: position 11,454 of record JABSSZ010000999.1, read on the forward strand.
TTCCTTCCCTCCGACTCACAACTGGCTAACAAGACTTCTTCTGCTTCAGTCTCCTCTTCATCGGTCGTCCCTCACAATGACCCCACCCTGCTCTTCACCAATGCTGGCATGAACCAGTTCAAGCCCATCTTCCTCGGCACCATTGGCAAGACCGATCCTATGGCCGGCCTCAAGGCCGCTGTCGACAGTCAAAAATGTATCCGTGCTGGTGGCAAGCACAACGATCTCGACGATGTCGGCAAGGATAGCTATCATCACACATTCTTCGAGATGTTGGGTAACTGGTCTTTCGGTGACTACTTCAAGAAGGAGGCTGTTTCATATTCCTGGGAGCTTTTGACAAAGGTCTATGGTCTGGACCCCGATCGTCTTTACGTTACATACTTCGAGGGTGACGAGAAGTTGAAACTGGAGCCTGATTTGGAGGCCAAGGAGCTCTGGCTCTCGGTTGGTGTTCCCGAGGATCATATCCTCCCTGGAAACATGAAGGATAACTTCTGGGAGATGGGTGATCAAGGCCCTTGTGGTCCTTGCAGTGAGATTCACTACGACAAGGTCGGTGGAGGCCGCAATGCTGCCAGCCTCGTCAACATGGATGATCCTATGGTTGTCGAGGTTTGGAACAACGTTTTCATGCAGTATGATCGACAAAAGGACGGCAGCCTCAAGTCTCTCCCCGCCAAGCACATCGACACTGGTATGGGCTACGAGCGACTGGTTTCTGCCCTCCAGGATACAGTTTCCAACTACGCCACCGATTGCTTCACCCCTCTGTTCCAGAAGATCCAGGAGGTCACTGGCGCCCGACCCTACGCCGACAAGTATGGCAAGGATGATGCCGATGGCATTGATACCGCCTACCGTGTAGTTGCTGATCACATCCGAACCCTTTCTTTCTCCATCGCTGACGGCGCTGTTCCCAACAATGACGGCCGAGGTTATGTTGTCCGACGTGTACTAAGACGAGGTGTGCGATATGCTCGAAAGTATTTCAACGCCGATATCGGCGCCTTCTTCTCCAAGATCTTGCCTGCGCTTGTTGACCAGATGGGTGAGCAATTCCCCGAGCTTGTCAAGAAGCAGCAAGACATTAAGGAGATTCTCGATGAGGAGGAGGTCGCCTTTGCCCGCACTCTGGATCGTGGTGAGGCTCAGTTCGAGAAGTATGCTGCCGAGGCCACCAAGGGCGGCTCCAAGAAGCTCGAGGGTGACGTTGTTTGGCGACTTTATGACACTTTCGGTTTCCCCGTGGACCTTACTCGATTGATGGCTGAAGAGCGAAGCCTCGAGATTGACGATGCTGAGGTTGAGGCTGCTCGAATCAAGGCTCGTGAGGCCAGCAAGGCTGTCAAGGAGTCTGTTCAGACTTTCTCCAAGCTCAATGTGCACCAAATCTCTGAGCTCGAGAAGGATCTCAAGGTGGAGCGAACTAACGATGACGCCAAGTTTGCTCAGGGTGACACCAAGGGCAAGGTCCAACTCATTTACGACGGCCAATCCTTCCTTAAGTCGACCAAGGACGTCCCCGAGAAGACTGCTCTGGGTCTTTTAATCGACAAGACCAATTTCTACGCCGAATCAGGTGGTCAAGTCGCTGACACTGGACGCATCGTCATTGACGATGTCGCCGAGTTCAAGGTTCTTGATGTTCAGAACTATGGTGGCTATATCCTACACAACGGTTATATCGAGTATGGTGCACTATCCTCCGGTGACGAGGTTATCTGCGAATACGATGAATTGCGCCGATCTCCTATCCGCAACAATCACAGCGGTACTCACATTCTGAACCACTCCCTACGGGAGGTTCTTGGTGATGATGTCAACCAGAAGGGTTCTTTGGTGGACAACGAGAAGCTCCGTTTCGATTTCTCCCACAAGACTGGCGTCAAGATTGAGGAGCTCAAGAAGATCGAGGACATGTCGAACTCATACATTCGCCGTAAGGACAAGATCTTTTCCAAGGAGGTTGACCTGGAGCTTGCTCGCCAGATTGAGGGGTGTCGTGCTGTCTTCGGCGAGACCTATCCCGATCCTGTGCGTGTTGTCTCCATCGGCAGAGATATCGACGAGATGCTCGCCGACCCCAAGAAGAAGGAATGGCGTCAGTACAGTGTTGAGTTCTGCGGCGGTACCCACGTTGAGCAGACTGGTTTGATCAAGGACCTCATCCTTATTGAGGAGAGTGGTATCGCAAAGGGTATTCGCCGTATCATTGCCTACACTGGTGAAGCTGCTCACCAGGTTCAGCGTGAGGCTGATGAATTCTCCAAGAAGATTGATGCTCTCGACAAGTTGCCATTCGGCCCTGAGAAGGAGGCTCAAGTCAAGGCCGTATCTGTGGAGCTCAGCCAGCTGACAATCTCGACCTTGACAAAGGACGAGTTCAACAAGCGTTTCCAAAAGATTTCTGCTGCTGTGACTGCTGAGCAGAAGAAGCGCCAGAAGGCCGAGTCGAAGACTGCGCTTGATATTGTCCAGAAGTACTTCGAGGCTAACAAGGATGCCAAGTGGTTCGTTGGCCGCCTGCCCGTTGGTGCCACCGGCAGCAAAGCCCTGCCTGATGTGGTCAAGCACTATCAGGGTAAGGATAAGGAGAAGACTGTTTACCTGTTTGCTGGAAGCAAGGAGGAGGGTGCCGTCGCACATGGTGTCTACGTTGGAACTGTAAGTCTACCCCTATAGTTAGTATTGCACACTGACTAATAATTTCAGCACCTTGCTTCCCAAGGCGTCACTGCTGAGCAATGGGCTGCCTCTGTGTCGGAGATTATTGGTGGCCGATCGGGCGGCAAGGAGCCTGTACGACAAGGTCAGGGCACTAAGCCTGAGAACATTGACGAAGGTGTTGAGACTGCGACAAAGTGGCTCAACGAAAAGCTGAAACTGTAAAGTTTGAAGAACAAAGAACTATGTTTCTACTCTGCTCAATGGGAATTCATGATTGTTCATTCACCTGGGAGTAATGTCGGGGATCTGGTCAGACAAAAGAAAGGATATAGAGCGTTTAAATAGGCATGGCCATTTACCATTGCCATAAGAGAGCACGATGAATAAAGAACACCATTGATGACATATTGGTTCGATGAGAGGGTATATGCTGTATCTTTTCCCAACCCGAATGTATATCTACATGGCCTTTTGTTTTGGCTTTTGTTACACGGCTAATTTTATACAGTTACAAGAACGCTGGCATTGCGATAGTTTGATATCAAGGGATTCTCTCCACTTCGGGTTTCGGTATCCTCAACGTATGCCCACTTGCGCATGAAATCACCATGCGACATAACACGAGTCAACTTGCCCGTGATGGCGCGGTAGATGGCCTCTGTGACGCGGAAATCTGTTGGAAACAGAATATCGAAGTATCCTTGATGGACCTATGTAATGTTAGTTTACAGATATTCAACGACAGTGGACTTTATGGCTTACCAAGGGGGTTGTGACAGGCACCATCTTTCTGTGGTACCGTGTCTGAACAACCGGTGCATTCATACCCTTGACAGCTTGAGGTAGCCAGTCAAAGTCAGAAGTCACAAGACGATGACCTGGGAAGTACTTCTCAAGAACATCGAAGAACTGCATCAGCCGTGTGGGGATAAATTCTGGATCTGAGAGATTGGCAGCAAAAGGCATCTTGGTGGATAGATATCGCAGAATGGCATTGCTGGGGTACGGTTTAGGATAATTTCCCCCTGTAGCAGCGTGTCTGACACGGAAGTATCGGGCAGCAAGAGGATCCAACTCATGAGCGTAGAATTCGTAAAAGTCGCCGTCGCCATCGATCAGCACATGGCCTTGCAGGGGCTGCTCGGTAGCAACGTCGTAGCGAATACCATCGTGGGAGAAGTTATCAAAGACCTCCATGGCAAGAAAGAAACAAGGCGACGGCACGTATTGGTCCCAGTCGAAGATGGAGCGGTTGATAATCTCGACCTTATCCGCGTGGCCTCGAGACGCAGCCGTGGAGAGAAGATGTCTGTTTTGCAGCGCAGCGAGTGTGGAGGAAATCTCGATGATGTTGAACTTTGTGCGGGCGTACACTTGAGGATCGACTTCTCGGATGTAGTCCAGGATATTGAGCATGAGTGTTCCACGACCAGCGCCCATTTCGTAGATCAGAAGATCGTGGTAGGGATATGTGGTGAGACGATAATTCGTGACGAGGTAGCGGGCGATGGCTTCGCCGTAGTATGGGCGAAAGAGCTCGGTAGGCGTATGCCATAGCTGGCGTGTTGGGTTCTCTCCTTCTCGTTCATCAAGAATATCCTCGAATTCGGTGTAGCGACGACCTAGCTCGGCCTGGAACTCAATCTCATCGCGCATTGAGTTGAAGTCGAACGGCTCGCCGGGGCTAAAGATGACGGCTTGTTTGGAGAAGTATCCATATGAGGGATTGTAAAGACTGTCTATAGCTACGTTATTCTACCATTCCGAGGGGGATACTCGAGTGTCATGCCGTCAATAAAGTCTCTCAGCAGCATCTTGGCCTTTCGTGGTCGTTCGGTTCGTTGCTTGAGCTCGTCAATCGATATGTAAGGGTACTCTGCAAACTCGGCAGATCGGTCCTGGGGGAGAATATTCGTGCGCTGCTGCCATCGACTCTCGTTTTTCTTCATTCCGCGATCACTGGAGGGTCGTCCCGCAACGTAGAAGCGGCTCTGATGACTGGCAATATTGGTTCGAAGGCCATTGCGAAGACCAGCGAGGTTTCTGACGCCTTTACAGCCTGGAGGTCGGTGGTGGAAGAGTTGGCGGAAGAGTTGGGCCACAATTGGGGAGTCCATGTTGGAGAAACTCTTGTTATACTGTCGACATGTCGTTTCTTGAGGATTTGGTGTTTTGAGGTTTGAAATGGTTTACATTGGATGGTGTGGGTCTCAACTTGTCGGGTGTACCTCGGGCTGAGAGGGAGAGTAGAGGATATGCCAATTTATACTCGGATGATCATGTGCGAGTTTTCCTTTTTTGGATTGTGAATAGCTTCATCATGTGAGCTTTGATACAATTGTCGTGTAAAAGTAACTGGTGTCCTTGGTATTGAAACGTCGGTTCTCTAGAGCCCCCGTGAGCTTAGACGGACTTAAAGTGAGGTTAACCAAGATGTCTCAGCACATCTTCTTTTGTAGAATTGTTAGTAGAGTAATAACTAAAAGCTTCTCAATATTCGACCTTGTAGATCATTGATTTATCTCGGATATTATTAAAGCACAATCATATCATGGTTATCCCACTATTAGAGGTCAAGTAGAGGTAAGAAAACTTAGGACCTCTATCCTAAGGAATAAAAAGACTTGGGATAATTCAAGGCAATTTAGTATAGATTTAGTAGACCTTAACTTAGGTATATCGGGTATTTTTGGCACCTTAGTTTAACATCTGAGGTTTTCTTGCTCCCTGGGAGGTTTATAGCGCTGATATACGAAGCTCCACATGACATCACGCACGCACCAGGGTTCATATTCTACGTAGTTGTACTCATACCTTATCACTCACTAAGTTTTAGCCAAGATCATTCAAGTTTCAACCTCAATCTCATCAGAAGCGCCCTCAACAATGCAGGCATTCTAGTTCTCCAGTGAATGCCCAATTGATGATTTCATTGGGTACGCCAGTCAAAAACTCCCAAAATGGCGCTCAGCGACCATCCAAAAGCCTATGGCACCGCTGCCGTTGTCTTCGCCTTCACAACTGGCATCCTCGTCACTTTAGGATTCAAGGACTTTTACCCAGATCTTGAACGTCGGTTCCAGCGCAAGAGGCGTGCAAACACGGGTGTTGGCCGAAGATCGAGTCTTTTCTGGGGAGACCCTGTTGAGCTTCAGGATCATGAGTCTCAACCTTCAACACCAACGTCTTACGATGTTGTGAGGAATAGCTTGGTAGATGGTATAGAAGCTACCATCGGTAACACACCTCTTATAAAGATTCAGTCCTTATCAGAAGCCACAGGCCGGATCATCATGGCCAAAGCAGAGTTCCTCAATGGCGCTGGAAATTCACCCAAGGATCGCGTTGCGCTTAACATGATTCGAGAAGCAGAATCCAAGGGTCTACTAACACCACATAAGGGTGATACGATATATGAAGGCACAGTAGGAAGCACGGGTATCTCACTCGCAACTCTTGCTCGAGCAATGGGCTACCGCGCTCATATCTGCATGCCTAGCGATATGGCTCTCGAAAAGTCCGATCTACTCCTCCATCTTGGCGCAACCGTTGAGCGAGTCACTCCCGCACCTATCACAAGTCCCGATCACTTTGTCAATCTGGCTCGAAGGCGTGCGGAAGAACACGCCAGCAAGGCCAAGGATGGCAGTAAGGGTTTCTTCGCAAATCAGTTTGAGTCCGAAGCCAACTGGAAAGCACATTTCAATGCAACGGGTCCCGAAATTTGGCGGCAGACGAATGGCCAGCTGGACGCTTTCGTTGCAGGTGCTGGTACAGGAGGAACAGTCTCTGGTGTGGCAAAGTATCTGAAGGAGGAGCAGAAGGCAACTGATATCAAAGTCGTTCTCGCCGACCCTCAGGGCAGTGGTCTATACAACAAAGTCCGCCACGGCGTTATGTACTCTTCGACAGAACGTGAGGGTACAAGACGCAGGCAGCAGGTTGATACTATGGTCGAAGGCATCGGAATCACACGTCTGACTGAGAACTTCGAAGCGGGGCGCGAACTTATCGACGATGCGGTGCGAGTAACAGATGCGCAAGCCTGTCGCATGGCGCGCTGGCTGGTTGAGCACGACGGTATATTCATCGGCAGCAGTAGCTCTGTCAACTGTGTCGCCGCGGTTGAGGCAGCTATGAGACTTCCTAAAGGGAGTCGTGTTGTTACTATCCTGTGCGACTCTGGGACTAGACATCTAAGCAAGTTCTGGAAGCACATCAAAGAGATGGGACTGGAAAGCGAGGAGGAGGCAACGAATTTGTTTACTGAGCTAGGGATACCCGGACATGATGAATGAGATGCGAACGACCCGAAAAGATGAATGGATTTCATGAAACGAAGTACATGTGTATAATAGTTAATATCTTCAATCGACTCTCGACTTTCCTATTCAGAAGAAGACTGACAATGGAAAGCACAGAACTAGGTACGTATCCCTCGGGGAGCAAGAAAACTTAAGACTTTAGGAGAGGATGCCAAAATAAACTCCGTAAACAGTCCCCTAAGCTTATGCTGAATTACCTAAACATTTTCATCACTTAGGGCCAAGGTCCTAAGTTTTCTTGCCTCCGATAGTCTGAGGCTTGAGGCTATCCTCATTGTGGCATCCTAGATCCATATCATAACAAGGAAAACCCCAATTTGCTGCACTTTGGTTCTGTGATATTAGAAATAAAAACGAGGGTTAAGATAATAAAAAACTTTGCTATTTATTATATATTCTCCATAAAGCTTCAATAAAAATAAATTCTTCAGAGGGTAATCTTAGAGATAATTCTGTATTTGTTATTTTATTATTTTATGATACATTTTCCTCAAGAGCATGACCGTTTCAGCCATTCAGCCACCTCCACGATCTGGGTAAACTCCGGTACAGGAAATAGCCAGGGGCTCACGTGCCATCCATCAGGCATAGGTTGGTGTAGGTATCCGTAGGTTTGCGACAGACCACGCCTCAATTTATCAACTCTTTCAACCCTTCCCCTCCAAACCCGCAAAAATGCCCATGGACGAACGCGAGCTAGGGCAGCGCATCAAGGCGCTTACAAAGTGCGTTGCTGCGAATGAGCCTCCCGAGAACGCTATCAAGTTGCTCGAGACATTGAAGAAGGATGCTTCTCCCACCGAAGAGATGCTAAGGGTACGTACGCGGATCAGGAAGTGATAGAGAGAGCGCTTTTCTGCGCGCGTTTTGAATATATACACGTCTTGTTTGGTTTGCGCAAATGCATGATCGCATTTCTCGCCTTTCTTTCATCAAAATTGCGACCTCGGCGGATCTATCGGATATTGCACTCTTGATTCCGTAGGGACTGTGCTAATACTGAGATCTTCGTCATAGGCTACAAGAGCCGGTGTTTTTGTCGGCAAACTTCGCTCAAATTCCAACAAGGACATCGCCCGTGCCGCCGCCGAGCTCGTCAACAAGTGGAAGAAGTTGGTTGAACAAGAAAAGCACTCGAAACTACAACGTGCAAAGGTCGGCTCAGGATCTCCAGCCCCAGCTCCGTCATCAGCGCCCGCGTCATCTCCCGCTCCTCCTCCTTCATCATCAGCCGGTGCCTCTGGGGCCAAGTACAAGGGCGACATCGAGAAGCGAAAATACGAGACCGACAACGTGAACGTCAAGCGTACCGATTCTAGCGTTCGAAACTCATGCATTGGGCTTATCTACAATGGTCTGGCCTATCGATCAACGGCAACCGAGACCGACGTCATTACTAGAGCCGTCGCTGTTGAGCATGCCGCCTATACCAAATTCAAAGGAGAAACGCCCGATTACAAGAAGAAGATCCGGTCACTGTTCACCAATCTCAAGAACAAGTCAAACCGGGAACTCGGGCGCAGTGTCTTGTCCGGTGAAATCACGGCTGAGAAGTTTGTCATCATGACCGACGACGAGCTCAAGAGCGAGGAGCAGCGCAAGAAGGAGCTTGAACTAGAAAAGGAGAATATGAAGAAGGCTCAAGTCCCGATGGCTGAGAAGAGTATCAGCGAGAGTCTGGAGTGTGGTCGTTGTAAGAAGAAGCAGGTCAGCTACACGCAGGCGCAGACCCGAGCTGCTGATGAACCTATGACAACTTTCTGCGAATGCATGGCGTGTGGGCACCGATGGAAGGCAAGTCTTGACTTTCAAACTAACTTTTGGCGACATAACTAACGCGGGATACCTCAGTTTTCTTAATAATATACAAGGAGTCTGGAGGATCAGGGATGGAACAATGCTAAACTAGACTAACACTTAGGTAACTTATGCCTATCAGATTCATAAAGATCCTTCAAGTTCTACAAGTTGCTAGCCTAATTAACTTCACCTTTATATACCCCATTAATAAAAATAAATTGTAATCCATCGTAATCTTACCATAAGCCTAATGTAAGTTTACAAACCTTCAGTGCTGGATAAGTGAGTTGCGTCCAAGTCGAGGACGTGTTAAGGCTTGGGTCATAATTCAAGATCCTAGTTAGAACTTGCAAGATCCTGGGATCATAGTGTAATCTTGTCTATCGTGGGCTAGTCTTGTGATCATGTACTAAGATTATACAGCTCTACTAACATATATGCCCCAGGGGCTTATCGAGATGGTTACAACTTGAAATGTTAAAGGACAAATGTAAACTCGGCGTCTCCTACTGTGACCAGGTTTGATGATAACTCCATTCGATCTAGTCTTTCTATTAAATAGATTCTGTCCTCATTTTGTACTGTGGTCGCTGTCATAGTTCACCATAGCAATGTGACCATATTCCTCATCATCTGTAAGATTGGACTCGGGCGTCCAGGGTCGTTGTTGTTGCTGATGAGTATCGTGTGAAGATTCAAAACGTCGAGGAAGAGGAGGGTTCACTTCCTTATCGGCTCCAACTGGCCTGCGGGGAATAGCAGGCCTATCTTCCTGTTGAGCTTCAGTAGGGCGTCGGGGCAATGGCGGTCTCGCTTCAACATCCGGTCCTGATGATGGCTGTGCTTGGCTCGCTACAGGCCGTTGGGGCAGCTTTGGTGCTTCTTCTTTCCTGTCCTGAGGAGTCCGTCGTTGGGGAAGTGGCGGGTTCTCATTGCTGGACTGTTGTGGTGACTTTCCCTGGTCTGGGGGCTGTGATGGCGAAACAAGAGCCGGAGGGGAGATGTTTAGTCCATGAAGATCCTTTTCAATTTGCTCTCGGTTCGGCGACTGAGGACACTCCTTTCCCTCAACTGTAGTCCCTTCGAAATCGATCAACTCGCCCTCGGCATGACGGTCCTTCATCAGAATCACATCATCCTTTTCGATCTCCGATGTTGTCTTGATTCCAACAAACCCACACTTGTTGAGAATCTCGCCGATGAGGTCGGGATATCGGAGGTGCCCACTGACGGAATCGCTCAAATCGAGGTTCTGAATACCTTCAACCTCTTGGATATTCTGTAGGCCTGAGACTCCCATGGAGAGACTATGAGCCCGGTAGACAAATCCAAGAATCATATCATTCTCTGAATAGACATTGAAGATCTTTCCAGATACAACAGTACGAAGGGTACGCCAATGAGGAGGGGCTGAAGGAGCGGGAGCGCCGATGATGACCACTGAATCAATGAGGCCAAACGCGTGCCGCTCAGCAAGGGACTGCAAGCAGGCATGAATCGCTGTGGCGCCAAGGGAATATCCGATTAGAGTGACAGGCCGCTCGCCTTGGACTTTGTTGATCAGAGCGTCAGCAAGTAGCTGGCCTGCTTTCCGAGATCGGTTGTGTGCATGACCAAAAGGATTATCAATGTTGGATGCAGCAGCAAGTACCTGGATAGGCCAAAGAGCCGCAAGCAGGGTGGCAAAGGCAGTGCGCTTTATGATCTCGACCTTGAGCTTCTTCCAGGCAAAAGATTCCACCATGCTTCGTAGAGCATGTCCCAAGGCAATGAGAGACTTCATCTCATAGCGCAGAGCGAAGACCTCAGTGTCGTCACTAAGGATACGCCATGGCTTAGTCACATCATCCTCATCGCGAAGCCAGCCGTTGATTCCAATTGTAACACGCAGTCGCCGTTCCTGTGCTTGTGCTTGATCCTGTTCTGCATTAAAGACCTCTCCCCATTCGCCCCTGAGAGGGATGAAGCGGAAGTCTTCGACTTCTTTCGCGTACTTGTCCATCATTTCACCCTGCAATGTTAGTCGAGAATGAACAGGATTTTGAAAAGTAACTTACAGTCATCTTTCCTCCATATGCACCAAATAAAGCGCCTACAAGAGCACCATTCATCCAGAAGATACCAAGAAAGCTAGCAACACCACCCAAGCCCACGCTACCGAGGATACCACCGACAGCTCCAGCGACAAGAGGAGCTGCCAGACCACCAGTGACGCCGATCACAGCTGCACCGGCAACAGAAGCAAGCCCGACTTTCCAGAAACGACTGAACTTGTTCTCTTCTCGGCGCTTGGAAGCTTCGGCCTCGGCAGACATGACCTCCTGCTGCTTATCTTGGTCCTTGGAGGTTTCGAGAAGAGTCTTGGCGATTTCCATTTCTTCCTTGATGAGGAAAGTCTGGGGAATCTCCAGAGAGGAAGCAAGATAGAGCGCGAGTGCTCGGGTATGGGCGGAATACTTGCCCGTGGAAAGCAAAAGGAGTAGAATACATGATATAGCCTCTCTTCTGTCGGCAGCAGGGATCGTCGTCAGTCTTGTGGGGATAGGATGATACAAAGCCTGGAGAGAGGCAATATCCTCAGAGTTGTCTATCTTGTTCTCCCCAAAACTGATGAGATTCTCGCCTTCTTCGGGTGTATCGAGCTTCCTCTTCTCAGCCTCCTGTTGATGTTTGCGCCTTTCCTCCTGAATCTTGTGATCATCCTTGACACGAACAATCTCCTCCAACTTGGGCATGAATTCCTTTTTCCACTCCTTCAAATGCTTTATAGCAGCTTTTTGAATACGTAGTGCCTGTGCCGATGGCTTGTTCGGCTGCTGCTGCTGCTGCTGCTGAGCATTTCGATCAGAGTCATCAGTCCTGGTTGTTGACGACGTGTTCTCGTCTCTTGGTGTAGAAGGTCCACTCTCATTTCGAGGGGTTGATAGGACAGGGCCAAGCTCATCGTCGGAAACTTGAAGTTGATCACTCATGTAAGTAGTGATCTCATCAACGAGCTTGAGGAGGGCTTGGCGACGCGCGGGGTTGAGAGTGATGACGATCTGACGAGGATCCGAGCATGTTGGCGCCATTTTGATGATACTGACCCCGACGAAACTCCAACTGGGTTTGTTGCTGAGGAAGCCGGTTACGAGCTGGGGGCAGTTGGTTATATAGTACGCGTTGGCTGCGGTGTCAATAAGTCATGGCCTGAGCACGGCCCGTGTATATGCAGGATCAAAGATTAAACGCTCAGTTTCAGGCTGACAGTCCTAGTTGCTAGGCAGGCAGTGCTGTTGGTTGTGCAATACTGAAACATGCAGTCGTAGGCTCTAGGCTCAGAACTGAACCCCCGAAGCCTGGTGTGAGGTGCAGACGGGTTGTAATTGGTGTGATGTAATCACTGAAGGAGCCGTAATATGCTCAGACCTTCGTCACGTGCGTATGACCAAGAAGATACAGACCTTCTATCCTCAGTTTAATAGAAAGAAGTGGAGGATATTAGTTTGATATATCACAATGAGCCGAAAATGAATGTGTTTTTAGTAAGTATTGTCTTGGGAGTCCTAGCGCTGGTAATGGGACCTGTGGATCTAACGTCATACATAGTACTATTTAGGTAGCATATCTTGGTTATGAGATCAGTTGCATATCTCAAGGGTTGAACTTAGAAGCCAGACAGAACGGAATACTGAAGCAAGGTGCTACACTAAGGGTTGCGAAAATCCAAACATTCCACTTGCGTCAACAGTAGTTACATCTTTGCCCGTTTCGACATTGAGGGTCGAAGATAAAATGATGAAGTAGATGTTGGGCTTAAGTTCTCTGTGGTGAAATAAGCTCTCAGCCACAAGTTTCAACTTTAAATAACACATCTAGCTCACAACGGGGCAACTAGCTCAGATGAAGTATAGAAACCGGGACTAATTATACGATAAGGTCGAACAAAGGCGACACATAAATTTAATCTTGACATGACAAATTAAGTATTTAACACTTTTAAACCTTGCGGTTTTGTTCAGTACCTATGTACATGCATATTTATTTATATGAGAATTCCTATGGTCTTTCGAGGGATATAGGGTAAGCAAAGTGGAAATAGGACCAGCGCAAATAGCCCTTAGGGAAACAAGAATACCCAAGGTTTTAGAATAGAAGTAGAGGTCAAAATAAACACAGTAAAGGGTCTCCTAAGCTTAGACTAGATTGCCTAAATATTTGCGTTGCTTAGGATCAAGGAAGGTTTCTTGCCTCCCCTAAGGTAGGTAAGGTACTAGTACACAACGGGCATCGATAAGATCAATCTGGGGTCCGATAAGCCTGCCCCGCTAAAAAAATCGCAATCGCAATCGCGACTCTCGACCGTCAAACTTTCAAACCTCCAATTCGTTATCCCGTTCCTTCTTTGACAGATACCAGATCAACACCCATATAACTGATCGCACGAGGAGCTCAATACGAAATCATACGATGGATGCACATGCGCTGCTCTCCTCCCAAGGCTGGCGAGGCTCCGGTCACTCCCTACATAAAACCGACGACTCAATCGGACTTGCGAAACCTCTGCTGCTCAATCGCAAAGACAATACTCGAGGACTGGGTCAGAAACAACATTTCACTAGCGACCAATGGTGGATGAACGCATTTGATGAGCAACTCAAGGGTATCGATACCTCCAAGGAGGGAAAAGTGGTTCAGACTGTCACAACTGGCAAGCTGAACGCCCTCGAAAAGAATCTCGGCAAATACTCCGTATACACGACCTTCGTACGAGGCGGATTCCTCGAAGGAACAATAGATAAGCTTAGAATCAACGACTCGAGCACGGAGTCATCCGAAACCGAATCCAGTGACCAGCAAGAAGGCGACAAGTCTGACAAGGACAAGTCTCGGAAGAAAGAGACCAAGGAGGAGAAGAAAGTCCGAAAAGAAGCAAAGAGGAAGCGGAAGGAAGCGCGGGCCGCGAGAAGGGCCGAGAAAGCTGCACGCCGAGAGCTCAAGTCCAAGTCGAAAAAGTCTTCCAAATCCTCCAAGTCTTCGGCAGAATCAAGCGACGCAGACGAGGAGAAAAAACGGCGGCGCGCAAAGAAAGAAGAGAAAAGGAGGCAAAGAGCCAAAGAGACCGGAAAATAGAACATAGAGGGACATGGAAAATCGGAGATTGAAGGTATATACAGCGAAAGCATATTCACGGAGTTGAGGTTAATGGAAATTTTGGACGATACCCCATAGATGTATATCTTACGTCTGTTTCGGAATCTTCCCAGGCTTGTTGGAAAGAAGCCATGGTCTTTGGTTCCAAAAATCGTCCTTGATGATATCCATGTGTTCTACCACCACACGAGCTTTGGCTCGGCTCTTCTTGTCCTTCTCCTTCTGTGACTTTGATTGCTCAACGGGCTCTGCTTGAGAGTCGATTGTTTGCATGGTATTGTGAGAGTGTGGGTCAACCAGTTCGTACTATTGAGTGTCAGTGCCGGCTTGCAGGGAAGTGTGGACCGATACGTACATCACGGAAGATAACACTGCCCTTTCTGTATATCTCGGGCTCGTTGTTGTAGTTGATGGAAAAGCGGGAGAAGAGTATCTCGTTTTTGTCTGCTGCCAATGTGCGCTGATACAGTCAGCTTGTCCAAGTTCCGCAATATGGCCACCTACCGCCAGAGTACTCTCAGCTTCCTTGTTGTCAAGACCTCCGAGTTGGATCAAAGACCAGAAACATGTGTTATAGAGATTATTGATGTGGCCTTAAGTTATGTTAGTCTGAGCCATTTGTATAGTTGTAAAACCTACAATCTGCTTGTCTCCAGCTCATGTAATCCCGGAGATTTTGAACACTAGGGTAGCACACTGCCCGTCCATCAAAGGATGGTAGTGGAGGAGATAACGGGCTGTCTGGGAAGTGAGTCGACCAAAAGTATACATAATTTGCAGTGAATGTCGAGACAACAGTGCTGACAAGTTTACTAGGAAATGGTAAGTTTTGGACGTAGCATGGGGAGAGTGAGTGTAAACGAACCTGGCTCTTCGATCAAACAAAGTGCATGCCTTGTGAAAGACAAAGCTGTTGGAAGTGTCAGTGATACAAAGCCTTAACATGGTTCATCTTACATACCTGTACTCATCACTGACGCCGTATGCAATGGTGATTTCTGGCAGCTCAGTTACGACGGCCCTGGCAGCTGTGTTCATAAGATCAAGGGCACGGCGATCATTTGGCTTCTCGAAGCCATACTTGGCACACATTCTATCAACCGTTAGGAGACTTATTAAAAGAGCAAAATTCAACTGTACTTTGTGAACCCCCTTCCATCGACTCGCACCACGATCCATGTGTTGGGTAATAGCGGATCTGGCGTCTCAAAGTTACGGACATATTCAAACCTTTAATCATTAGATTAGCGATGATATATGTACACGCACGGCGAAGACTTACTTGGAATTCGCCATTTTGCGAGCTTCAATGAGAAGTTGACCGTTAAAAAAGAATGACTGCTGAAATATTATGCGCTGGCTGTATCTGGACTCTGGTGATTGTGACTCAATATTTGTTTGTGAGTGTAACTCGACATGGTGGAGAAGTCAATATTTTATGTACTTCTTGGGGTTAGAGAAATGTTAGAGAAATGCCATAAGTAACAAATGTACAAAGTTACGCCCAAGTCCAAGCCTAATAATTTTAAGAACAATATTTAAATTCCGAACTTTTAGCTATATAAAGGTCTTTATAATTCAGATATGTAGGTAGCTATGAATTGATGGATAACTTGGAGGCATTGTATCTATCTTCATCCTCTTCTTGCGCACACCTACCTAGGCCGTCAAGGGGATGCAATAAAGCTTAGGATCTCTATCCTAGGTGA
>JABSSZ010001000.1:0-24001 GCA_013755755.1 Fusarium sp. NRRL 25184
AAACTATAAATATTAGCAGACTAAAGCTAGCTTGGTAGGTTAGTAATAGATTAGATCAGGTTATAAGATAACTTAGTAGAAGAAATATAAGTTAAGGAAAAACATAGCTAAAGAAACACTTGGGAATATATATATATATATTGCCAAAGCTTTAAAAGACTGGCTGCTTTTATATGGCATTATTCTAATTAAATAGCCTATATATTCCCCTGATTTAAATCCTATTAAGTATATATAAAAGGCTTTAAAGGCCAAATTATAAAGAATTTACCTTAAATTTATTAAACTAGGTAAAAGTAAAGCTTATAGGAAATTGCTAATTAAATAGATCCAAGAAGCATAGGAGGCATTGCCTAACTGACTATTTTTAAAGCTGATGACTTCAGCTACTAACAGACTTTAGGCTTGCAAACAGGTATGCAGATAATATATAAAATATTAATCTATAGACTCAGGGCTATTAATTAATATATAAATAAAGCTATTCTGATAATTAATTGCTATTTAATTGCAAAGTGAAGTAATATATTGAAATAATTGGTGTTGTTGGTGGGGCGGGGTGATTCCAGACTTTTGGCCTGTTATTTTATTCAAGAACTCTAGCAAGAAGTATAACTAGTTATAATCTCACGATCTTAGTAAAGAATCTAAGTCCTTTATAATAGACCTGATCACTTGTAGTAGTAAGTTAGTTTCACCGCTTCCAAGGCAAGTCACTGTTGTAGACTCATACTACGAAAGAACGGTGTTTATGATCCAACCCTCTCTGAAGTCCTGTTTTCTCCTAGCCCGTCTTTGTCAGCATGCTTACTTAACTAAGCCACGAAACCCTATTTCATGTTAGTGCTGACAGACGCCTTACATACGATGACTGTAGATGACATATGTCGAATTGAAAATTTTAGTGACTCACTGAGGATCAGTTCCTGATGTTCAAACAAGAAAACAACAGCGCTGATTGTGAATGATGCACATCATCTAAAGCAAAATGTTATCGTCAATCGAGGCACTATACCCCAAGGCTTTCAGTGACCATACGCAAAAGAACGACTCGGTGCTAAAGAAGGCCAGGCTTGCGTGGTTCAAGGCGGCAGGCAGCAATTTCCTCTACCTTCAATTGCTTTTCCTCGGTCTCTTCTGCTACGTCCTCGGTTCTCTGTACCAGCAGACAAGCCATACGCATAATCTCCGCATCGTCTTTGTTGATTACGATGGGGGCGCAATTGGCGACGCTGTGCGGGGGGCATACTCTTCTCTTCGAGGGAACAGCTATCCATCCTTGATTGAAAGGCCAGCCTCTGCTTACCCAAGCGAGAGAGACTTACGTGAAGCGGTCTGCAAGACAAGGTACTGGGCAGCTTTCTTTATAGCCAAAGGCGCTTCAAGCCGCCTCCGCGAGGCGCTGCAAGGGAATGTGACAGCGTCAGATTACAGTAACACAGACGTGATGGGGTACATATGGAACGAGGCTGTGTATCCGGTAGTTGTTGACCCCGCTATTTCAGCAAACCTTCAGCTTCTATCAAATGTCGCCAGAGTGAAATACAGCACTGGGAACGGGACGGGAAACATTCGATCTGTCTCTGGTCAGAGTGCCCTGTCTATTCTGGCCGAGCCATGGAAGCTCCAATCCATTAATATCCAGCCAACAACTCAAGGATCAAGAGCAATCTACAACACCGTGGTCATGATCATGATCATGATTGAAGAATTCTGTTATCTCGGTACGATCAACGGTCTCTACGCGCAGTTCAAACTGTATACCCGCGTCAACCCGCGTCGCATTATTATCGTTCGGCTCTTGCTTTCACTTGTTTACACGTTCGTTGGGTCCCTTTGCGTCGCCGGTGCTATCTGGGCCTTCAAGGCTGACTGGAATGTCAACGGCAACCAGTTTGTCTTGTCATGGATGATCATATGGCTCTTTGCTCATGTCAATTTTCTCACCCTTGACGTCTTTACGATATGGCTGCCACCTCCATTTATACCCATGGCACTTGTCTCCTGGATCGTCTTGAACGTCACTTCCTTATTGTTGCCATTCGATCTGAACCCGGCATTCTACAGAGTTGGGTATATCTTTCCTGCTCATGAGGCTTATCAAGTGCTTACCAATATCTGGTCGAGGGGATGTAATCCTCAGCTTCACTATGCGTTGCCGATTTTATTTGCATGGGAGCTGATTACCTTCACTCTGAGTGCTCTTGGAGTCTACCGCAGGAGCCACTATGCCATGCTCGGAGAAGAGCGGCAGGAAAGAGACTTCAAAGAACGTCTTGACGTCGCTGTGAAATTTGAGATGGCAAAGATAAAGGAGACAACAGAGAAGCCTCCGAGTCCCCTCAAAGAGACTGCAGGGGATCAGGGAGAAATGCAGTCTGGCATGCATGACACTCACGGCTTAGGCGAAGAGGAAGCTGTTAGAGAAGAGCTGGCAGATGTTCTGGAACGGGTAAAGACTCGACAGGAACACGAAAGGGAGATGGATAACTTGAGTAATGTTTGCAGCTTCGGGCCTACATTTGACTTGCCATTTAAATATGAGAGTGGAAACGAAATGCCGTCGCGGTAGGCTCCTACTCGGCTTCTGAGTGGCGCAATTTGGTTATCGAGTTAAAGTCATGTTATGCTATTACTTAAAGGGAAACTAAAGTTTTTAATTTGCTATGTACTTATACTATAGTATTTTGAGGTTTATGCGAGTATCTCTATTACATACCATTAACAGCTATATATTCAAAAGCAAATCTAAGACAGAATTGTAGAAAAGGTGCTTATAGATTAGCCTCTAAGTTCTCTATGGTGATAGAAGCTCTCAGCCACAAGTCTCAACTGCAATACAATAGATTAGCCTCGACCAAGCGCTCTTTGACATGACCTCCAAAGAGCTTCGAGGAAATTCAGCCCCTCGCTTCGGTCAATAATCCTTGCGCACTCATTCTGTATTTGCCGAAGGTGCCTGTTCGAGTGTTAAACTCACATGTTTAGGCGTTCTTTCGCGCCGTTCGGTATTGCTGGCTTGTCGTTTTACTCGCCGCTTCTCTTGTTGACAAGGTGATGCTGCATCTCGATGCCATTTTTTCATTTGGGAATACGCATGCGAGACGAAAACGCAGCCCGAGCGTTCTTCTGAAAATTGTCGTAGACCTGGATTCTTAGGCCTGTTGGAGGAAGTCAAGCGATGCATCAGCATGACTTTTACAGTCTGGGAAGTGACCTGGTGCAGAATATTGGAGATAGCCATATTTTCGAGACCTCTATAGCATTTGGTTACACCTTATTGCTTCTGTGCTTACTTGGCCGTGCCTGTGGCTCTGTGCATTTCTTGCTGGCTCATATTCGCTTGCATGTTTTTGCTCAGGACTTTATTAGAGGACCTGATTTTCGGGTTTATCTTATCGATTAAGTGCAATCTTATCGTTTCGAGTACAGTGGGCAGCTCTTAAGATCAACCAATCAATGAGCACAGAGCGAATCAGGCTAGCGTCGGACCAAAGAACTTCCCTTTCTTGAACCATGTTAAAGCCCAAACTTTTTCCAGTGACTTGTAAATCCTTGTATTGCAGCTCTAGGGTATATGTATAGTATTTCCATTCCTTAATTT
Organism: Fusarium sp. NRRL 25184; assembly: GCA_013755755.1. NCBI lineage: Eukaryota > Fungi > Ascomycota > Sordariomycetes > Hypocreales > Nectriaceae > Fusarium > Fusarium sp. NRRL 25184. Next base: position 3,605 of record JABSSZ010001000.1, read on the forward strand.
TCCTAATAACTCTACCACTAATTATACATAATAATATAAAAAGATTTATAAATCTCATTAGTTATAGTGATAGAGTCTTCTTGGGAAAAGTCATATAGATAAGTGTGAGCAGAAGACGGAATCTATAAATAGCGCCTCACAAAAATATCCTGCACTTTTATTAGTTCTTCACCATTATGCTGTGTTTCATTCAGACGCATACACTGGCATAAAATTCACTCAAGTGATTATACATTCCGGAAGTTTGGTAGCCCCTCTGGTGTATGATTAAAGTACAGCAGAATGACACAAGTAGTTGCCACTATTCTTCAAGAGATCGTTGCTGATCAACGACTCCCCGAACCAAGTCTTCAGTTGAAGTCCACTGCAAACCTAAGATTTCCTCATACCCATTCCTATCAACAGGCAAAAGTTCTGCATTGGCCACACTCGACTTCAGACCAATCTTCCAATCAGAATAAAGGTCTTCAGCAGCGCGAGCAATAGCACCCCACCCGACCTCCGGACCCATGATGATGATTTCCTGTCCATCCGGAACATCTGCCCCGATCGCGGCGATGAAAGCTCGAGAAACATCTCGAACGTCTGCGAAATAAGGAAATATACTCACGTCACCAGACACAAGGGTCTTATAGAAGGTGTCATTGACAGGATCCACTTCCGATCTCTTCTTTTGCAGAACGCTTGGCCCAATGACAAAGGATGGGTGGAAGGTTACAACAGAGAAGCTTGGCTTATTTGCCTGTACCCAATCCCTCGTAGCCTGGTGGGCCAGAATCTTGGATCCTTGGTACTGAGTTATCATGGAGTATTGGCCATGTATATCAACATCCACGAGTTGTGTAGTAGGGTTGATGACGTTGCTCTCTTCTCAATCGTCAGCTACTCGCTGTCTGAAATGTCATCAGGAGGCATACCTTTGACTGCAGTTGTCTGTTGAGCAGTACCATCCAGAACGCCCAGGTTCATAAGTGCGATGATAGAAGACATAACCAAAACCTTTTTGATTGACGGGACTAGCTTTGCAGCCTCCAGGATTGCAGTGGTGCCTTTAACTGCTGGCTGAACATAATCTGTTCTAAAGTCTGTACTTCCCTGCTTGAAGACGGGGGAAGCCACGTGAAGTACATAGGTAACATCATTGAGAGCATTGTGAAACGCGTCTTCTTTCGTAAAGTCTGTTACAATAGTAAACTGAAGTTGATCGGTGTATTTGGAGAAAGTTTCTTTGAGCAGGGCAATTTGTTCTTGGCGACGGACGGTGAGCCGAACTTTGAATCCTGCTTCCAGGGCATCCAAGGCGATCTTGGATCCGATGAAGCCAGTGGATCCAGTGATAAGCACCAAGCCGTTAGACATACTTGAAAAGTTGAAAGGAGGATGGTTGGTCTGTAGTGGGTTTAGGTAGAAGTTATGATAATATGGCCGTCACAATGGGCTGTAGACCGATATTTAAACCCGTGCTATACTGAACATTGCAGTGCAAGAAAGCCAAAAGCATATGAGAGCTGACTTGCATGTAGATAATTAATAATTCAAAAAGCGGCTGCATTATTATTCTGTAGTCCATAGCTGATTAATGTAAACCTTTCTGTCCCGACACCCGGACTGCGGACTCTGGGCTCCGGAATGATTTTTTAATATCTCCGTTGACGTCAGCCACGCCCTCTTGACTACATGACTGCCTGAACCTTATTCTGTAACTGTGACAAAAGAATTTGAGAACGTATAGAGAAGTCAGCAAATAGAATAGTAATATAATTAGTAATTACCGATCAGTGATTTTATATCCCGTTTCGCTTAGAAATGTGCTATCCCAAGGCCACTATTGGTTCCTTACTTCTGCGGCGGTTTGAAGAAAAGAAAGAACAAGTAAAGTAAACACCAAGCAGTTCCCAGAGAAAATCTAGAGAATCAGATTACCTTGAAAGCCTATCTTCAAATTTCTTTTACCTCTTTCAACCGTCTTCTAATATAAACACTATGACAACTAAGATTCTCTTGACTGGCGCCTCTGGTTACATGTAAGCTCATATATCCCCCGCAACCTCACAGCCGACTGACAAACGCAGTGGAGGCTCCGTTCTTCATGAGATAAAGAGCACTTTCGGAGACGAAGTCCAAGTATCTGCTCTCGTCAGATCTATCGCGGCCCGAGATGCAGTTCTTCGGGTGAATGTCAGACCCATCCATTTTGATGGTTTGCATCATCTCCAGGCCATCGAAACAGCTGCTTCGGAACATGACAGTAAGTCGAGAGAGTCCCTCTGCGGCCATGTTGACATTGCGTCTGTGGCTAATTGTATATGGTGTAGTTGTGATCAATTGCGCCTCTTCAATGAACGAAGAGTCGTCCATTGCTATGATCCAGGGACTGGGGAAGCGGAAGCGTCATCATGGCAGGGAAGTGTACTATATACATGTAGGACTCCAATCAATGTCTTTAAATTCTGAGCTCTTTTACTTACCATTCAGACATCCGGAACTTCCAACTTTGGTGATCACCCCATATCTGGCCAACCTCAAGATGTTGTTCGCAGTGACGAAGATGATATTTATGGTTGGGAAAAGATTAACGCAGAAGGTTGGATCACCCGGGCTGTCGATGTCACCGTGATTGAAGCCGGAGAGCAATTCAATGTCCGAACTGCCATTGTCAATGCTCCCATCATTTGTAAGTCGTCTCCAGGATACAAAGAGGTATATCACTAAGTATGTAGATGGAAAAGGAAGGGGTCCCCTGCACAAATCATCAATTCAAATTCCTACACTCATCAAAGTCTCCCTGCACTTCAAACAAGCTGTCATGGTGGGCGATGGACGTGGGGTAAGTCTCCTCTAGGCCCCCTTTAATTAAATCATCTAACGTCCCGAAACAAGGTCTGGAACTACATCCACATCAACGATGTTGCATCCTTCTACTGCCATCTGGTCCAAATGATCTTGGACAACAAGCCTCTGCACTTTGGCAAAACTGGTTACTACTTTATTGAATCCGGCCAAGTCTCATGGCATGATATCTCTGATAGAATAGCCGAGGCTTGCTTTTCTCAGGGATTACTAGAAAAGAAGGACTTGAAGTCACTTACACCTACAGAGATGTGCATAGCGGTTGGTATTTCATTCTTGAGCCCATCTATGGTGGAGGTTATATGGGCGTCCAAGTGAGCTCCCTTGAGCAGAAACTACCACGTATCGTTTAAAGAGACAACTAACGACCCCAACAGTGCTCGAATCAATGGTGTAAGGAGCCTCCAGATTGGTTGGCTTCCAAAGGAAGATTCATCTGTGTTTAAAAACTATTTCAACCAAGCTGTGAAAGAGCTTTCTAAGGGACATGAAGGGTGAGCATATAAGATGTATGTAAATCGGAATAGGTTCAAACGATTCTCAAACGGGTGAGAGAATGTCAGCTATCAATACGCAGATCACTATATGGAGGCACTTCTATCTACCTAAGCACCCGTGAGGATCAGCTCCAAGTCTCTTCATATGTAATTGCCTTGAAGGGGCGAAACATGGGTTTCTGTAGAACCACGGTTTCTAGTTCGATTCTCAGAGCTGTGTGTTACCAGGACCTGACTTCCTTTGCATCTTGTGATCACACCACCAGCGATGCCTACCATGGTCATGAATCAAACTATCAAATTTATTCAGTTAATGTGAGGACTTCACACCAACTACAAGTTGATATAATAGCTCAATAACCATCAGAACCACCATGTGCTGCTACAACAGAGGCCTCAATCGACGCTGCTAGGTTACTGAGAGGAAAAGCAGGGCCTCTCCCCAAGCAAACAGCACACTTAGCCAAGTTCGCTATGAGCAAGGAAGCACTAAGATGTATCGTCATGGCAGTCATCCTTGGTGGCTCTGCATCAAGGGGATCAAAGTTCCCAACCGTCCAATGACTCAGGAAATGTTGTCCCATGTCTTGATCACGCCGTTGCGGGCTTTCGATTTCGAGTTCAATGAGTTCTTGATCTCGATTTCTCGCACCAAGAGCAACAAGTCTACTTTCGATATCCATGACACTGAGAAGAGGCGGCTCGGCTTGACCAGACTTTGGATATATTTCCATGAACTGTGCAGACTCGCTCGGTAAAAAAGAAAGTTTGGCGCAATCGTAGAGACTTGCTGTACCTGGTCCAAGTAACCATCTGTATTGCGAGATTAATGAAAGCCGTCGTGTCCCTGGTACAGGTGTTCCAAAAATCCGATATTGTTCCGAGAGCGGCTCAATTGATTGTGTGGGCTGCATCAGCGCTCTAAGGGCTGTGGTGATGCTTGAACAGACCAGCCTGTATGCCAGGGACTCAGTCGGGAGTGTTTGGGTCTTTCCAAGCCTGGATGAAGCCTTGACTCCTGCAATCCATTGTGCCATGTGCAAGTTATCTATATCTTGCCCAGAGGAGAAATCTTTGTTGACTCTCAGAGTCGGAGCTGGCCTCTCATCTGTAGCGGCTAGATCATCCAGAGGAACTGCTGCCTCCATTGCATGCTGTTCTTGTGAAGATGATCCTAAATGAGGAGTAGTGACTTGAAGCTTCTGGCTGTTGTGATTACTGCTGTTCTGATGTTTCTGCTCATCGATTTCGCTATGATGGGACGAGGATCTTTCATGGCTGTCAACCCCATCTGCTTCTAATGCTAAGGCCAAGACCGCTGTAGTCATTTTCTTCAAAGGCAGCAGTAACTCGCGATGCTCTCTCACTATACGTGAAGACAACATCTCTCTCGTAAAGACCTCGATAGATGAGCTCATTTCATCAATAGCGTGCTCTAGTTGCTGCAATCGCGATGTTTGATCCCGTTGAGCAGCGTCTCGTCGGACACGATACACATTCTGGGCTTTTCGGTTTCGTGCACGGCGAGCCGTGACTAATTCACTTTCCTGGGAGGACTCAATTCGGGGTCGACCTCGACGCCTGACCTGCTTTATTGGGAAAGAATCCGACTCTGTGGAGCGATTGTCTTCCATCATGGCAAAATAATTATGAGTTTTAGTACAAGAAGCAAAAGGTTGAATGGATGCAGTGAAGAATCACGGAGCGAAATAGCAGTTTTATTTCCTTGTTGACTTAAGTGCATCATTATCTGATTATCTACTGGTTTGCAGCTCGACTCTCTAATTAATCAGCCCTTGTGGACATGGAGGACCTTTGTCATCACTGGAACGGGAATGCAATCTCATTGGCGGACAAGATGCTCCTGTGATGCTAAATTCGGAATGTTCACTAATCACCTTTTGAGGCTGGAACTATGAATAACGTTAGAAATAGTCGTTGGAGAAATGTCCAGGAATGCGATTTCATGAGTAGATACTAAAAACGTATGATATTATTCCTAAAATCTGCCCGTATCGCCTCCAATAGTCCAAGTCGGTCCAGTCAGGCCGTGGCGGCCAAAGATCTCAACTGCATCGTGCAGAGACCACTTCTTCCAGTCCGCATCCGCATGTCTACCATACCATTCAGCAGCAAAGCGCCAGATCTGCTCAATTGGCCTGACATCTCCTTTAGGAATCCCCCGCGTAGTACACCATCCATCCACCTCTGCTTCGTTGCGGAATAACAACTGGACTGAGCAGGTGTAGATGACATTGTCCCAGACCTTGCTCATAGGGACTGGAAAATGAATGACATAGTCTTTATCCTGAAGTATCCCGTCTTTTATAGTTATCTTCACTTCGTCGCCAATGGCACCCAGCCTCGTTGTAAAAGTTCCATTGCCGCCTGCAAGGTGCATGATACCAAGTGAACACCAGGCGCAATTTCCCCACCATCTACACCCGCCTGATTCTACTATGCATGTCGTTGGCAAGGCTGAAAATGGATGGGCAACCCAGACTTCGCCAGAGTGAGGGTGTAGTACCACGCCATGGTAATCTGCCAATTGCTTTAGGCTATCTCGAGTCGTCTTTTCGGAGCATGCGAAGTGCCTAGCAAGCTCGCTGATTGTTGGTGGACGCTGATTGTGGATGAAAGAAGACACAATAACTTCATGTAGAGTTGAGTTATCCATTTTTGACAGATCGCAACAATAGTGGCGTCACGAGTGTTGAGAATTTGATGCCCGCAGTGTCCCTATGCTTGGGAAGGTTATTAGTAATGAATGACGCAAACGAAAGTCAACAGAATAAGCCTACACTGATTGTATTTCAGGTGATGGTGATCACTAGATTACTGACTGCATACGATGATATAATACATCCGAGCAGTGCATGAGATGTAAATTGACTTTTAAAGAAAACTGATTACATAAATAGGGCAAAAAGGTTGCACCCTATGAATGACATCTGCCCTACACAGATTAGTAATCCTGCAACATGACCAGTGAGGATCGTCGGGGAAATATTATCATCTCTCCGAGCCAAGCGTCCAATGGAGCTGGACAACGAAGGAACAGGACATAACTGGCTGTGGTTATAATACTAAGTACTTTAATGCATCAGAGGTTCCAATGGAGATTGATCCACCGTTTACATCACATTCAGCAGAATAACAACAAAACATGCAGCCAAGGTCTCTTTCCCCGGCGTATATTGTGTCTGTCGCGAGAACACCTATTGGCTCGTTCATGGGGTAATTTCCACCAATTATGATTCTATTGAGTTGGTAAAATTAATTCATTCTCGTTATTCAGATCTTTGTCAAAGTTCGATGCCATTCATCTAGGTGCCAAGGCTATTGAAGGTCCCAACTATCTTCCACTTTCTTAGACACTTTGTTCTAATTTCTTATCAAGGCACTGTGGTTCGAAGCAAAATAAGTCCTCTAGAAGTGGATGAGGTTATTATAGGAAATGTCTTTTCTGCAGGGTAAGTCAGCTATAATTATCTACCAATTTTATAAAACATTAGCTCACTAAGCGTTGTAGATTAGGTCAGGGCCCGGCTCGCCAGTGTGCTTTACAAGCAGGGCTCCCCAAGTCCACTGTCTGCACGTCAATTAACAAAGTTTGCGCCTCTGGCATGAAGGCCATCATTGTCGGAGCACAGAACATCATGATGAATACATCATCAGTGGTGATAGCAGGCGGCACGGAATCAATGTCAAATGTGCCGCATTATCTCCCTACTATGCGGGCTGGAGTCAAGCTAGGTCATCAGGTTCTCGTTGATGGATGTCTGAAAGACGGCTTGACTGATGCTTACAACGGAGCTCATATGGGCTTGCAGGGAGAGCTCTGCGCATCTGACCACCAGTTTTCGAGGTCTGAGCAAGATGACTATGCCATCGAGACTTATCGTCGCGCTCAGGCTGCCGCAGAGGCAGACCTCTTTAAAGAAATATTACCCTTGGAGTATCAAAAGGATCTGAAATCCCCACCTGTCGAGATATCCTGCGACGAAGGAGTGTCTAAGTTCAATGCGGCCAAGCTCAAGTCAATTGCACCGGCCTTCAAGTCTGACGGAACCATTACTGCACCAAATGCGAGTCCACTCAATGATGGCGCAGCAGCCCTAATGTTGATATCAGAAGCAAAACTGCGAGATTCTGGTATCAAGCCTCTAGCCAAGATACTGGCATGGGGAGAAGCAGAACAAGACCCCGACTTATTTACTACATCACCAGTTCTAGCTATCCAACAGGCCATGGAACGTGCTAGCTTGAAAGCAGATGAAATTGACTTTTACGAGATCAATGAAGCATTCTCTGTTGTAGCCCTTGCAAACATGAAGCTTCTGGGATTGGATCATAGCAAGGTCAATGTTTTTGGAGGCTCGGTAGCAATAGGGCATCCACTAGGCTGTTCTGGGGCTCGCATTGTCACGACACTTGTTTCAGTGTTGGAGCAGAGACAGGCCAGGATAGGTTGTGCAGCCATTTGCAACGGTGGAGGAGGTGCTTCTGCTCTGATAATCGAGAGATTCATTGATTGAAGAGAGGGTGATGCTGCCTTTGGATCAAGAGTTTTGGCAGTCAATCATAAGAGCTTGGTCGAGGGAACGCGCAAGCGTCTGCGTTGGCCCTTGACCAGCATATGAACTTGATCAATATCGCCTGGGCTTCGGAAGAGTCAAAACCATTGCGCCATAAGGGAATATTTAAATGACTAAATTTCTTACTCAGTTTATCTCGACTGACCTGAACTGGTTAATATCCTACATAACTATTTTATTCAGGACATCTGTAATGACTGTCAAGTCTCTATCCACCTCTGTTCTCCAACTCGCCATAGCTAGCCTTGTTGCTGGCCGGCCTTTCCAAGTGCTCGCTGTAACAAATATCCTCCCATCACTGTTGATCTTCTTTACAAGTCTTTCGTTCAGCCTCTCATCCTTGGCTCCTAGCATCACAATCATAAATATGTTCTCAACCACTTGCTCCCGAGTCTCTCCCTCCGGAAAGCCTAGCAATTCGTAGGCTGGATGATCCATCACAAAACGGGCGGTCTTTCTAGCAAGCTGGACCTGTCGAACAAGCATATCGCGGTATCCTGTCTTGCCATATGCCGCCAGAGTTGCGTATACAGGTAATGCTCTGAAGCGACGAGAGTTCTCAATGCCCATGTTCATTGCCGAAGGCAGAGATCCAGTACCACGCAGATAAGCAGCGCCAGGGTTCTGAAACACTGAGTGCGGGATCGAGATATCCTTTGCGAAGAAGAAGCCACAGTCGTATGGTACGTTCAGTAGCTTATGCGCGTCACCGGCTATTGAGTCAGCCAGTTCGATGCCTTCAACATTCTTCATAAGTTCACCGTATGAGAGAGGGTCATCGAGCAATCTGGCGAAGAGCCCAAAAGCAGCATCAACGTGTAGCCATGCTCCATACTTGTCACATAGCTGTCGAACACGTGTCATCTCTTCATAGCCATACGTACTGAAACGGCCGGTGTTGACTTCCCCACAGGAGAGCACGACAATACTAAGTACTTTCGGTTGCTTCTGCAGCTCGGTTTCGAGACGATGAAAATCGATTCTCCATGGCTCTTTACTCTTGCCTATGTGCATCACCGATGCTCGGCCGAGCCCAATGATACCTGCAGCTTTAGACAAAGATGAGTGAGGCAGCGGTGATAGTACTTGGACTGCTTGAACACCAGTAAGAGACGCCATGCGGAGTAGTCCCAGTTGACCCAGAGTGTTACCATCCTCGGCGTTGCTCGTGATTCGCTTGGGAGATGTCCTCAGAATGAACTCTGTGCCACAAGCTAGACCTAGTAGGTTACTAGCTGTTGCGCCCGTGGTAAAAACTTTCGCTTTCCAGGTCTCAGGAGATAGGTCAAAGAGCTGCAACAGATGATCCAGAGCACAATTCTCGACAGTAGTAGCAACGGTGAGTCCGTCCATGTGAAGAGCCAGGTTCTGATCGTATAATGTCACAAGGCTGTCAGCGATAGCGGCAATGGGAGTAACACCACCAATGACAAATCCATAGTGATGTGGTGATAGGCTTCCCCCATTGAACCCAGGGACAATATCTGTTGCGAGATGACCGATTGTCCTCTCATACCCCAAGCCCGTCTCTGTTAGCTCTGTGATCACATTGGCTCTAGCTTGGTCGTAGTCCTTTGGCACTGGTAGAGGTGGATGGGTGTTGTCGGTGAATTGTGTCGAATTATAGAGCTGAGTCAACAAGTTGATGACTGTCTTCGGTTCTTCGCTGTTCATTTTGTTCTAGATTCATAAGGTGACCGTCAATACAAGACAAGAGGCGATGCGATCCAGGGGTCAAATATCAATAAGCGGGAATGGCGTCTCACATAGGCACGTAAAGCAGCCTCAACGAAGGCGACAAGCATGCTAGCTCGATGCTCATATCCGGGGCATTATAATATTACTTATTATTAATTCACTGCAAAGAATGATTTGTCTCACAATAGTTCAAAAGATCTTAGAAACCATAATCCAATGGTGTATCTTATTTATCATGCTTACTGACCAAAACGGCAGACTTATATAATTCCTTCCGCTTGCAGTGAACTTAGTCAACAGTTATTGGAAACATGTACTTTACGTTATGAAATGTCCTTACCAACACTGCAGTCACTTCTCACCCTTATGACTAATTTATGTCAAATGATGCATAGTGTTCGTTAATGTTCATGCTCTGAGCAGGAGTAGGTTTACTAAATGTCAGTATTTAATCAAGGGATAGTTTATTTTTTCAAGAAGCAAGTTCACAGTTCATCATTAATCAAGTCAAAACATTTAATTTTTCTCAAGACACGCTCAATATGCCTTCTAAAGAACCTAAATCCTCACACGACCTGCTTGAGCGCAACGCGTTAGTCTCCGAAGATAGATCCCACATGACTCTATAACCATCTAGGATTAGTGCTAATCTCAATTTTGTCTCTCAAGTCTCTACTCTATACATCATAAACCTATCAAGCACTACGAGCCAGAGAAATTCCCAGAGATTGTCAAAATGGCAGTCGGTAGGCTTCTATATTTGTTTTAAGAAATTCTTTAAAGCTTACTGAGATCGCAGTCTCGTGCTTGGATTCACGTATAGTCCCTGAAGTATTTTGCAACCTGGATATTGGCGGTGTGTTGCGGCGAGACCACTCAACTGATCTGTTTCTAACTATTGGCTACAGAATTGACTGTTATACGTTGCGCTGGAGGCCGAGCTAAATATGCCATCAACGATATCGTCACCCTCAATGCACTTATCGGTCTCAATGAGATTGTGATTATCCATCACACCGGTAGGCTTTCTTGTTAGGAGGCAGTGACGCAGGCCGCTAGTTCTAATATTCATAGATTGTGGACTTGCACACGTAACAGATGAGTACATGAGAGAGAAGATAACCCTCCAAGATCCAGTCGAAGGAAGGAAGGTAGATGTGAATGGATTGACAATTACGAGGCAAGTCGATATAACACCCTGCACCTTCATATCTGTCCATTCACTGACCTTTCTCAGCCTTTACAAAAGCCTGAATGAGGATGTTGCATGGCTCCGAAATCATCCACTCATTAAGAAGGACACAAAGGTCACTGGTCTAGTCTATGACATCGATCACGGGAGTTTGAAGAGAGTTGAAACTATCACTGATCTTAATTACTATTAGAGGTAGGGGCATGCGTCCCGACTGAACATGCCTTATTTAGCCGCGACTATATCATCATCTCCAAACACAGCTGCGATTTCTTCAAGGGGCTTTCCCAACGTGTCAGGAAAGAACCACACAACAACTACGGCAATAGCATCAACCACAATAAAAATGATATAAAACTTCCAACCGATCGCCTCGAAGGCAGTGGGTGCTGATTGTAGCCAGATGATACTTGTCACACACAGACTGCCTATGCCAAGAGCATAGCCCTCACCCCTGACGAACGTCGGCCATATTTCTGCTATGTAACAGAATCCAACTCCTTCCACAAACAGACCGAAGCATGTGACGTTGACGAAGAGCATTGCTGTGCATGCAATTAATCCTGCGTGGTCAGTTGTTCCCAGGTAATGCTTCTGCAGGGCTGCTTCGATAATGACGGTGATTCCGCAAGTAAGGAATCCGAAAGAAAGTAACTTGTTCCTTGGAAACCTGTCGATGACCAGGATACTTGCGGTGTTCATTACCCATCCACATAGCTGATAGCCACCTTGCATCTGGAGCACCGAAGCGTTACTGAATCCAAGGCTCTTGTAAATCAGGCCACCGTAGTCTAGCAGAAATAGTCAGCACCCATCATGGCACCACGAGAGAGCAAGGCAAAAAGAAAAGATCATGACCGAGGAAGACGTACTGTTAACGACAAGGGCACCTGAACTCATTTGTGCAAATGTTATGAATATTGTCATGAAAAATCGCTTTCTGAAAGAAGGCCTTTTGAAGATCTTCAAGTAGTTCCCGGCTATAGTATTTGCCGCTTGTGCATTATCCAACTGGACTTGTTGTTGGATCTGTTGCAGCTCCATCTTGGCAAAATGATGGTTGGAGTCTTTGGGATGTGAATGAAGCTGACGAAGAATCTCCCAAGCTTCATCTGTTCTTTCGTTGGCTAATAGATAGCGAGGTGATTCTGGTATCCAATAGATTCCAATCAGAAGAAGCAGGGGAAAGAGTCCAGCAATCCCCAAGGGGCCGCGCCATGCGTCATTCCCACCGCCTCGGTAGTAAAAGAAGCCGACTCCGGTGTATGAAGCGACAGTGTATCCGGTGTTGATCATAGCAGGGTGTATCTGCACCAACATGCCTCTTCTGCCGGGAGGTACCAGCTCGGCCATCCACATAGGAATTGTAGATAGCATCTGAAACGAACCCCATCCTTGGAAAAATCGGAACGTGATGAACATGGCGATGTGATAAGAAGCCGTGATGAGACAACTGGATACAAGGATAATGAGCGCAGCAAGCCCCGCGGACTTTTTACGGCCGTATTTGTGTGTGCAGTAGCCGCTGAAGAGCGAGCCGAAGAATCCTCCGGTGTAAAAAAGGCCATTGGTAGCGCCGATGAGTGCTGTAGTGTTGGATCCTGTACCCAGCTTCATAGTCGCGTACCAGGATGGCTGGGACAGGGTGGTTGCAATGATGGAAGAGGCGTAGCCCATGGACGCAGACCCAAATCCCAGGAATACAAGGATGAATATGAGGCGTGGTTTGAGGCCAGTGACAACCGTGTCAGTCTCTACCGCAGAGTCTGGGGTTGCATTCTCTGCATACTCCAGTCGTGACTCGTTTGCTTTCTCCATGGCTATTCACTGGGAATATCGGTGCTTGGAAAGTTAATATATATTGGATGACGAAAGCTTTTTCCGGATCAGAAAACAAAAAATAGGCTTTCCTTGCTAGTATTTATCTACAAATCCAATCCAGCTGCCTTAACTAAACAGCTATGAGAGATTGTCCGCTCTGCAGTAGCTATGATAACTAGTGATGGCCTCGGCTGCTTGAGATCTGGCGGCATGCTTTGACCTCGGGGCTTTGACCTCGGGCCAGAATTTGGTCTTGTTACGTTTATTGAGATGTTGTGGCTTAAAGCCTGTCTGACGACCTTGACGTCGGCCTTGCGGAACAGCTGAAGAGGTGAAATCCTTGAATGCCGAGACCCAGGATGATCTCCATTAAGCGGGGTAATCTGGGGTAGTGGACCCGAGATCCCGGAACCAGGGAAAGCTCATCAGTAGTGAAGAGATGATCTAATGCTTGTAATGCTTGTATCTCCCTGTATTTGCTTGATTGCTCTACATCTGTCTGTTAACTGTTATACACTCAAGACAGGTTGGCGAGCTATGAAATCAGTATTCAGAATATCGGTAATCGCTCGGAAGCATTAATATTAAGTCCGACTCAATTTGCTTAACTACTTCTGATCTGTTACGGTTTTATGCACGAGACCTTAAATATTCACTTCCCAGAGCCTTTGCCTAACCTTCGACTGCTTATTCTTACATGTTTGCATTGTTTAATAGAAGCTATCGCCAAAGCTTGCATCCAAAGGGAAAACTTCTCGTTCTTGGGGTCCCAAAGCGGTAGGAAAGTAATTAGGATCAGCATCAAAGTGCACCAAGGCTTGTAAAAGATTGGCCTCCGCGTCAAAGTCAGTCCAAGGATCGATGGGAATAGAACCATCACCTATACCCGCCTTTTCAAAATGGCTCTGTGTAAACATGTTAGGCCCTGTCGAGATTTCGCCTCCTGGTGCACCGCCCATATTTGTGCCAGCAGGTACACTACTAATAGTTACAGGTGTGACAAGTGAATTTGGTGCAGTAATCGGTATCTGATCGCTCTCTTTGGGAATCTGACCATGGCTTTGAGTGGCCACTTGACTCTGTCTGACATGAGACTTTCTCCTCACGGGCTGTCTCGAGGGACTAGGGGTGAAATTCAGCATCGGGATGTGAACGTTTATTCTCTGGATAACAGCCTCAATAAACCACACGACATGGTCGGCAGAAGCATACATGCCCCTAAGATACTGCAGTGCCTGCCAGCACTGATAGAACTGACCAATCGAAGCGTATCGAGCATCTTGGCGAGAGGAGCCAATATCGTTGAGATGGATGAGTATAGCAGACAACAGGGCAGGAATAGCTGATGTCGATGCAAAGCGGAGTTGACTGCTTTGATGGAGGTCGTATACAACTTGTGTTATACCCCCGGCTGCATCAGCAATCTTATCTGCAGATAGTTTTGTGCTGATGTTATCCTCGGAGCTATCGTTCAGCCGCTGTGCCTGGGGACGATGCAGGATTGCCGTCGAGGTGAGATAGATCATATATAGTAGAGCCTGGTGTAGATGCAAGATAGACTCGCTTTGTGGGCGTTGACGCTCTTGTTGAGATCGGTTTACTTTATACCGGCAAGGGGTCTCGAGTTTCTGTATCCATCCGCGTAGCTTGAGGTCGCACTTTTCCATATCTTGCATCTGTTGAGCTGACCTCTTGGGTACCACCATCATTGTGATCTTCTTGCCCGCTCTTAAAACGTCATCTCCTAGAACTGAGTACTGTGTGAACAAGATATCGCCAATGTGGACACAGAGCTGGGTGAGTTCGACAAAGCAAAGCATGAGGCCCTTCTGGGTGGCAGCGTCTGGCATCGGTGGATTTCCGAGGAACTTCAGGACAGTGTCATCGAACGCCCCCATCTCCAAGTCTTCGACAGTTAGATCTGGAACGTTGAATGATGCAGGTCGTATCCGAGCTGGCCGTCGAATTCCCAGTGCTAGAAGTCGGTCTCGTACATAACAAGCCCACCAGATCCTCTTCCGTCCCCGTTTGGCTTTCGGACTAATGTCTAACTGATCGGGGGTTCGATTTATCCCCAAGATCTGCACCAGGGAGAGCGCTATTCCTGTCCAGTGCCATGTATCCTTTTCATCCTCAGCTCTTTCGTACCAGTATGTCATCAGAAGCAGCGCTTGCAGTCGGGCAACACGATCAAGTTCGGCGTCTAGATCGTAAAGAAGACGAACCTTCTCGAAGAAGTCCTTTCGCATCGCTCTACGGTTCTCATACCCCCTGGCGGTACAGTAGTCGGACTCAATGTAAGCGACAGCAGCGAACATGATGGCCTGAAGTAGAAGGAGGCTGATAGGAGAACTACTGTCGCGGCGAGCTATGGATGACAGGAAGGCCGGTAGATCGAGGATGGGCATGAATGGGTGTACGTATTGTATATAAAGTCGAAAGAGCTCGCGTTGCAGTTCATCGTCCGGTATCTGTAGAGAGCCTTTGGCCGTGAGATATTCGATGTCGACAGGCCTTAGGTGTGATGGGAGAGGTCGGATATATGGGTGAGTGGTTGGTGTATAGTGAATGGATGGCTCCGGGGGCTGGTCTACTGGTGACGCGTTCGTTGTTTCGTTGATGGTGTTGTCCTCGACTTGGGTCTCGTCGTCTCTCAGACCTGGTTGTTTTAGCCAAGCTCTTACAGCAAAACAATTCATCAATGACTTAGACTTACCTTCAAACGTGAGTGAAACAGGAAACTCTTCAGCAGTATTCGCACCATCAGACGTTTCCGTGGTTCTGGATGCTATGCCTCTACGAGGCTTACCAAGGACACAGCCCAGGTTGTCCAAGCGGCAGTTGGTACAAGGCTGCCCTTGTAACGTCACATCGCAACGAACCTTTCGTGAACGACATGAAAGACAGGCACGAGATGCGCATCGCTTCGCCGTGGATTCAAACTGTGGCTCGTCTCTTGTCCGTTTACTTCCGGCTCCTCCAGTTTCTTGATCTTGACTTGGTGACGCTGGCATCATCTAACAGTAGAGGTAGTAACATTGCTCTATCGTGCAAACGTATAAGGCCTTTGAAGTGATACGTGGACCGTGAGGTCAGATTGCCAAATGCGTAGGTATGGGCCGCAACACTGCCAGACCCATAAGCTTACTGTGCCATACTAGATCCTCGGCAACTACCTAAATGAGTCAAGAGCTATCTTGCCTAGACTATCATTGTAAGGTGGCAGTATATTGGTAGTATCTCTGCAGCTAATGCCCTGTGGAAACAAGCATAGGTATTTCTTGTTATGCACTGTTTAATGTTCACTTTGACTCTTTAACAAGGCATTTACGAATACATCGATACGTGTTTGTTTAAGGGCTGGAGAAATACCCTTTTTTTCACAACGAAGCTGGGATGGTGGTAATTACCTCTCTTGTTGGTGATCACTGACCCTCGGCGAATTAGTGGTTATATGAAGTCACCTCGGGTATCCAGTAATTACTCACAGCACACCGAGCGATCAATGAAGGCGCAAAATTCAATACGCCATCATCATGTTCCAACAGCATTTGTTAATCACTATAAGAAATTAGTTTTTATAGAGGGGCTGAGGAAAGAAAATGTTTAACATCTCGAAGCCAATGTATTGACTATGCAGTCATATTCCTAGACAACATCTATATCGTTTTGCATCTCCCGAGTAAATACTTAATTTATCCATTATATAACATGTCTTTACCTAGTTGACGGAGGACTTGGCTGCTATAAGAATAGATAAACATTTACTGCATCAATCTGGTGTCAGCAGGCCTGGGTGTTATTAATGGCAATCACTGTGACGAATGGGCATGCCGTGACATTCAAAATTTTGCTGTTCCATACCAACGCTAGATGCATTCACTCGTATAGGTGAACGTCCGGAGTCTCAGTTGCTTACAATGTTGGCCAAATCGAGGTCCGGTATAGACCGAGGTGTATACATGTATGCCTCCGTAACTGCTGAAACACTGTCATCTTATGAGCAGTTGATCTAAAGAACCCCATACAGATCGCTTAGGGGTTTCATAAGAAATTCAGTTTCGTTTTCCCAATCAAAAGACGAGTCGATCGCATTCAACGGCATACGTCTTCAGCTTCCTTCGGATTCATACGCATGATTGAGATCATGAGTCTCGCAACTGAGGACAAAATAGGCACTAGACCGCTTCCATACTGTACGAGCCTCTCTGCCAGTTTGAGGCCATTCATCATTGGCGGTGCATCTGGACTCGTTGCAACAACATGCATTCACCCCATCGACGTGATCAAGGTGCGGCTACAGCTAGCTGGCCAAGGTCAAGGAGCTGGAAGCTCCAAGCCCAGTTTGGTCTCAGTGGCCAAGATGATTGTGTCCAACGGTCGCGTCTTGGACTTGTATCAAGGCATCTCAGCAGGCTATCTCCGGCAAATCGTTTATGGCACAGCACGTCTGGGCTTGTTCTACACATTCGAAGATGCGATGAAAGAGAGAGCGTCCAGTCAAAACCGGGATATCACATTTATGGAGAGAGGTATAGCGGGAATTCTCGCTGGTGGCTTGGGATCTTTAATTGGTACTCCGACAGAGGTCGCATTGGTTCGAATGCAGAGCGATGGAATGAAACCGCTCGCCCAACGAGCAAACTATCATTCAGTATTTGATGCGTTGGTACGAATCACTCGAGCTGAAGGTATTCGGGGTCTTTGGAGTGGTACATGTCCCACGGTCATAAGAGCATGCTCGACAAACTTTGGTCAACTGACCTTTTTTTCCGAGTCCAAACACCAACTCGCCACTCATACAAACTTATCACCATATGCTCAGTCTGTTGTGGCCTCAGCAATTTCAGGTGTCTTTGCCGCTATACTAAGCCTTCCATTCGATTTTGTCAAGACAAGAATGCAGTGGCAAAGCCAACAAAGAGGAGGGGAGGTTCAGTACAAGGGCTTTTTGGACTGTATCGTCAAAGTCGCTAGAACAGAGGGTTTGGGCGCGTTTGGACGCGGATTCGTGCCATATTTCTTCAGGATTGCTCCCCATGCGTGAGTGTAAGCCTACCTCTTCTTAGACCAAGAGCTGACTAGAGCATGACAGTATGATTATGCTCACTGTTTCGGACTTCATCGCCAGATCCTGGGTTCAATGACTTAGCCGAGCCACTCGATTCGTGAAATTGAGGTCTCCCCCCTTTGATAACTGGAACACTTTAAAAGCTACAGGTATCTGCGGACTGGGTAGCTAAGGAAGAGTGCTTATCTTCTTGTCTCGATATGCAAATGGATTTAATAGAGTTGGACAGAGATCTAACCAGAATACATGGTCCAATAATTTGAGTAGTTGGAACTAGAGGCTATTTCTGCTCTTCAAGTTACAAGCATCGCTATTCACCTCACCCATTTGAGTAGTGTGTTCTTATTGCAAATCATAATCACTTCTTGAAATATCCGCTGCTGCCCTGCTGGGTTCCATTATCGGGCAGCTTTAATAATGCAGGACGTCATCACAATCGAGGGTGACCATTTTCGTACCGCCATTTAGTCAATTGATCTAGTGTAGTCGTATAACAGGGCTCCTAGGGCCTTTCACTGTGCTTCTGTTGCGGATTACAGTTCCCGAGGGTACCTGGCGAGCCAGCCGCGGCTTTTCGACAGCCAAACCTACCGCACATGTGAGGTAGAGTCTAGACCTTTCGTTTCATGATGGAGGCAGTTATAAGATGAGAGATAATGGTAAAGTCGAATGGTTTGACCTTTTCTGCGAAGAAGGCTAAACGTTATTCGCCTACTGTCAATATGCGGAACCAACTATTCACTCGCACTCAGACACTGCGTCTAACCCTATTCTCACTAAGTAGTCGGGTTACAACACCATTGGCAAGATCAAAATGGGTTTTCAATGGTCAGTTCTCAAGGCAGATTCACGCTCGCGCCAACGAATACCTCCCCAACAACCTCCCAGAATGGACTGAGTCTCAGAGGTCTGTCCGTGAGGCTATCTCAAAGATCTGCCTCAAGTATCCAGACGAGTATTGGCTTGAAAGGGACACAGAGCACAAGTTTCCCTGGGATATTTACAACGACCTAGCCGCCAATGGTTGGCTGGGAATATGTCTTCCCGAAGAGTACGGTGGTGCGGGGCTAGGCATCTCTGAGGCAGCTGTTATGCTTCAGACTATTGCTGAGTCAGGGGCTGGTATGAACGGAGCCTCAGCAGTTCATATGAATATCTTTGGCTTAGAACCGGTGGCAAAGTTCGGCACAAAGGGGCAAAAGGAACGTTGGCTAGTCCCTCTTATCCAAGGGAAACAGCGAGCTTGCTTTGGAGTCACGGAGCCAAACACGGGGCTGGACACCCTGCGTTTACAATCCTCAGCCACAAGAGACGGTGACTTTTATCGTCTTAAGGGATCCAAGGTCTGGATATCCACCGCCCAAGTAGCAGACAAGATTCTTGTGCTCGCCAGAACCACGCCTCTCGACCAAGTTAAGAAGCCCAGTCACGGCCTCTCGCTCTTCTACACAGATCTGGACCGTTCTGCTGTAACTGTCACCGAGATTCCCAAGATGGGCCGCTCAGCTGTGGACAGCAATGCTCTCTTCTTTGAAGACTGGAAAGTTCCTGTCGAGGATTTGATAGGCGAGGAGGGCGATGGTTTCAAGATGATCATGCACGGATTGAACGCCGAACGCGTGCTTGTGGGTGCCGAGGCCTTAGGGATAGGTTTTGCAGCATTACGCCGTGCTTGCAACTACGCCAACGAGCGAGTAGTGTTTGGTAATCCTGTTGGCAAATATCAGGGGATTCAGCACCCTCTGGCCGAGTGCTGGATGAACCTTGAGAGTGCGCGATTGATGATTTATCTTGCTGCACGGCTGTATGATGAAGGCTATGAGGATGGAGAATATGCCAACGCTGGCAAGTATCTAGCCTCTGAAGGCGCATTCAAGGCTGCAGAGAGAGCTGTTCTGTCTCATGGAGGCATGGGGTATGCCAAAGAATATCATGTTGAGCGGTATCTTCGTGAGGCAACTTTGTCGCGGATCGCTCCGGTCAGTGGTGAGATGATTAAGAACTACATTGGTCAAAAGGTTCTGGGGCTTCCCAAGAGTTACTGAGAGAGCCTTACAAGAACCAAGAGAAATCTCACGTTATTATATTAAGGAGATGCTTGCATAGATAACAAATTAATAATCTTTCACCTACTGGTTATTAACCTTCTGTAAATTGCGCGAATTATACACGGTAATTTACGCAGCGAATGTAAAAGTATTTATCTACAGTACTTAGTTAATAGATACACTGTTTAATGCATAGAAGTATACTTTCTAAGCCAATGCCACTGTTTGAAATTAATAAAACAATATTAAAATCGACCAGGCACTTGTAAGTAGCTCTTGCAATATACTACAGTTTTTAATAATATAATTATATTAGCTGACAATTTGTATACCCTATATGTCGAGAGTCAGTGCTAAAAATAGATGCCCCGCCTGTTTAATGCTTGTAGACCAATCGGTAAGTTATCGATTAGATAGATATCCTACTCTGTTGCTTTAAGCTAATTTACCGAGGGTCTCTGGTGTGGAGCTAAAAATACAAGACTGAGAAATATTACTAGGGTCGCCGAGGTCCAGTGCAAGTGAGAACGTTCTTGGCGAATACTGTGTATGTGTTATTTTAAGTAAACATTAACTGTATATAGATATATCAGCAGATAGAATTAAATAGATTATATATTAA
>JABSSZ010001001.1:0-17342 GCA_013755755.1 Fusarium sp. NRRL 25184
CGGCTCGAGCCAACGGGTATATCTTTAACTGTTACTGCCACCGGTCAGCCCTTTCGTTTTCTGACATCCGCATTTGGCAATTGTCGAAATCGACGATTTTGGGTTTGATCTGACAAGGCATACTGCTTGCTGGGTGGCTTTCGTTTCAGTTTTTTCCGATTTACTGCCTCTCAAAGTTCAAATATCTCTTCTGCCATTGGTCCTCCGCCAACAATACAAAGGCGGGAATCTTGGTGGCTTCCCGGTTCTCCAGTGCTTGGGAGTTTCCTTCGTTTTGACTTTTGCCTCAGCCGTCTGAAACCTTTGGACTCGAACCATTTTGTTCCGCTCTCGGCTGAGGCTGGAACGGCTTTACGCTTAAGGTCATCGTTCCTTCAGATACTTCACCTCTGGGTTACTGTTTTCTAGGTATTCCATAGGCATGGTGTTTGCATTGTGACGCTAAACAGCTCTATACCCTCGTGTTCTGACCTATATCTATTTACCCGCACGATAGTGTTGCCATTCTTTTCCCTCACGCAAATTCTCACGTTCTCTAGAGCCGTCATATTCCCGTTAGAACCACGCTCAGCAAAGACCAAATCCGGCTTCTTTGTGGGTGTGGTTGCGAACTCGCCCACATCCCTCACGTTTTCCATCAACACAGTAGAAATACGGCTGCCTACGACCTCATTCTACAGCCCTCTTCCTCCAAGTCTTTTGCTGCATATGAGCTTGTATTTCGTTTATTACCTCCTTCTTCAGCCTGGACATTGTCGTGGGCTTGGCCGAGATTCTCCCGCTACCCCCGGCCGTTAGCCAACCTGCTAGTCTCACCCAAAGAAAGGCTTTAATCGATCTGAGTCAATAGCGTCCTTTCAGACCGCTAGGAGTTCCATTGAGGCTACACGCCTTGGACTACACCAATCTTCACCCACTCCCCCCATCGTCTATCTGGTCAGTGGAACCGCCCGCATTCCGTCTTACAGCCGGCTCCCTGGAAGTAGTGGACTACTGGGCCCTTCCCGCTCTTTTCTTCCCTTTGGCTTGGCTGATCCTATTCTCTTATTGGACGCTACCGAAAGGGTTCTGTACTGAGTGCCTGGGTATAAGTTAGCTGTTGATGCAACCGATCTAAGCCGCCACTGATCCTCCACTAATAAGCTCGACACTGGCGTCTCTCTTTCCTATCCATATATGTTGATGGTAGTCCTTCCTCACTGAACCAGAATATTCCACAATATTCATGTCTATCACAGCTGTCGAGATCGCCGCGCGAACACCACAGCGGCTGAACGCGATGCCACAAACCATGCCGGAGGCCATGACACATCCACACGCGACGACAATAATGAATTGGGCACCGGACACACATCATCCTCCTCGGGGTCCAGTTCACTCTCATTATGATCAACACCTATATTCCCCGGCGGGCCTACTCACCGCAGGACCCGATCATCGTCGTTCTTCACAGCTGCAGCATCATCAACACTCGCGAACAGGCCATGTTTACCAACTGAATGAGATGCCAGGTTCTGTGCCTCAAAATCAACCTCATCATCCTCCTCATCCACCACCTGGGCTGTATGCTACTGACCTTACACTTGGACAGCAAGCCCGTCCATCCCAAACTCCATCTACCTTTCTTCTACGGAATAGCCAAATGCTGGACCACGTGCAAGGCCACCATCCAGTATATGCGCCGAGACTGCACTCGGTGTCAGAGGATCAACCGCCCGCCTTCGTACATGGTCAGCATAGACCATCAATTGATGTGTGTGCCGTTCCTCCCTTCACAGAGTATCACTTCAATCCGGCTGTTACAACCAATAGTGGGCCACCTGATTCGAATAGCCCTATGGTATCTCCAACTGAACCGAGGCCTGATCCTATGAGGATACCCGATATTCTTACCACTGGTGAGGGAAGTGGCGGTAGGATGAGCGTGAACAATCGCTCAGCCGATGTTAGCTTTGGGCTCCAAATACGGCAGCAACCAATCGCGGCTCGATCATGTGGATTTGGGGAGCGAGACCGGAGAGTAATCGATCCGCCGCCAATCGTTCAGCTTCTCATTGAAGGTGCCAATCTCACGAAAGAAGAGACAGTAAAACATCTGCGCTATCCCCACTACGTGATGAGCTGCTCTATTTACGATGAGTCTGGGTCCTGTGATGCTTCGTTCATGCCTGAAGAGTATCGGCAACAGCGCCGACTCATGGGCTTACTAGTCAGTGCCCCGTTCGTTGGCAAGGATGAACATGGCGAGGAGGGTTGCTTCTTCTGCTTTCCAGACTTATCCTGCAGAACTCCTGGCTCATTTCGCCTTAATTTCGCCTTGGTCAAAATTGACCCAATCCGTGCAAAAGAGGTGAAGCGCTTTCCGACTTTGGTTTACGCTCAGAGCGAAGTTTTTACTGTTTATACGGCAAAGGACTTTCCTGGGATGCAGGCCAGCACAAAGTTGACCAAGAGACTCAAGGAGCAAGGTTGTATTATCTCTATCAAGAAGGGAAATGACCGATCCAAAAATGCCAGGAGTCACGACGACTCAAGCGACGGAGAGCAAGATGAGGGCGAAGCTACGTTGCAAGGAAAGCGGCGACGCCGTTCGGCGCGATAGTGAACACGCAGCATATGATATACAGGGCGTTCGACGTGCTTTCAAGGCAGGCAAGTTTCGGGTCATACACGTATACGGATGGGACAACATGGCGCTATATTGCTTGACGATGCTACCTGGGTGTTTCTATACTGCGCTACAGAATGAATGTTGTTCTGACGTGCTCATTATACCATGGTTTTCCTTTGTTTCAGCAAGGCATGCTTCAGTTAAAATGGTTTCAGCATATATCTAAGCTGATGTTGAGAAGGGGTGCAGTGCCCATATCACAACTCGTGGAATAAAGAGAATAGCTATTCTCTCTTTCTGCCAAGAACCCCCAAGTGCCCGTTAGAAATCGCGACTCCTCTTGGGAATGGTCATACATGGCTCAACGGAGCAGATCATATTCGACCGCCGATGCATGATAGCTAAGAAGTCGACCCACAACCAACAGGATTCATTCACTTCTAGCATTAAGCTTCTGCGAACAACAACTTTAACAATAGCCGGGTCGTCTTGTCCCTTGCAGCCAGGAGGCGTAGATACTCCCGTTACTCTAGGTACATGATCATTATTCCTTTGCATGGCCTCTGGGTCTGTCCCAGCACCTAGACGGGTCATGACCAGATTGTGATGATTGAGTAAGAGCAGTTTATGGGTCACGAGTCATAGTCGCATTCCAGTATATCATTCGGACCCAAACCAGATGTTTCCGTGTGCGTCCACGAAGAAAGTTGTGCTGTAATTTGTTTCTCATCGAAATTCAACCGCATGACCACTCGCCGGGGAGGTTTTGATGTTTCTAATGCAGTGACTTGATCAATGAGCTTATGCAAAAGTGGCAAAATGCGTCCAACTTGTTGAATATACGATAGGTCAATTTAACTAGTACTTGTTAGGGTGTCAAAGTGAGATCTCGCGAACAGGAAAGATCCGATGACAGAAAACTTTGTGACCTGGCAGCGTTATCCTTTGTCGCTAAGCTCAACGTTCTTTGATTCCCCAGCTGACTAGGAGGGCAGGAGGGCATCCAACAAAAGATTGGCACAACACCACTTCGCTGAGTTGATCGGCAACTAGCATCATGCTGAACAGCTAAACCATCTAGAAAGAGGAGACTCACATTCACAGATGTCAAAATTGGCGTATCGGCCTTTTTCAGACGGCTGTGATTGTTAAATGCACACCTACTTGATCAGCGGATGTCAGACAGAACCTTAGTTAAACATTAGACAGTTTCAGTCGCTGCCCATCAATAGCCCATCGTTGTTGGAATATTATTGGGTCTCATACTACGAATTTCTGCTATTATCCTGTCTCCCACTCATGCAGTCCGGAGGTAGGCTCCGCCGTTGCGATGGCTTGGGGGTATCCGCTTTACAGACTGCCATTGAGACAGTGGCCCGTGAAAACATATACAGTCCATACATGCATAGCCACCACCGAAAAGTGGTTGAATCTGATGCGGGAACTACGCAAGCTCCCGCATCTATCAGGTGTCGTGAAAGCCCCGTTATCTGATCTCGAGTGAGCCAGTCAACTAGTTAACCCGGAGATCCCTTGTCATGACAAGTCTCTGAGATTACTGCATTGCTTCCTTAGGGGGAAATATCATACGGCACCCGACCTCGCACCTTGACGACGGAGTGATGTCAAAATAAGTACAAAAAAGGAGACCTCAGACTTGTACAAGAAGGAGGTTCTTACGAACAAGTTTCGTTGTTTCCAGCTCAGGCTGCAACCCTCGGCCGATTCCGGAGAAGGGCATTGGAGATGAGTCTCCGGAGAAATCGTGCTGTAGCATTCCACTAGTTGAGGATATGTGAGTGACAAGCGGAGACAAATCTGACATGGTGTTTTCTGAATCACTGCCATTGCCGATCATGCCAAGGCCCGGAGAAAGACACAAGGTTTTGAGACACATCTTTGATCCAGCAACTCATCCCTCGTGTCGCCTCTCGGCGCTGCCCCTCATCATGCAAGCCTCAGCTCAACATGGTACGGTACATGTGTCTTTCTTGCACATGACTAGCATGGTACTGTACCCTTGCTAGCATCGTCAACTCTCACAGATCTCTAACGGTGTCTTGATCGATTTTGTGACGAATCGAGCTAACTAGCAACAACAGATCCGTTGCTAACGTTGCGTTTAACTGACATCAACTCGTCAATCCTCAATATGCCAGAGCTCAAGACGCCCTCGGAGTCCAACTGCTGAGACCTAAAACTTCATTCTTTCTCTTCCCCTTTCTAGCTTCTCCTATCATGTCCCTGTCTACAGAGTGGATGCTGGATGCAGGATCAGGCCGTGCAGCTTTGCATGCGAGGAAAGTCGTAGTCTTTTTCAAAGCACTGGAAGCCGTAGGTGTTCGACAGGGCAAAATGTCAACACACCAATCCTGGCTACTGGCTCAGCCTCCTGACATATCGTATGGGCCCACCGGGCACAGCATGCACGGCGAAGCCTTTTGCATGAATAATGTCTCAAGCAATCCCGTTTAGAACAAACCCGGCAGCACTAGTATCCCTCCCGTACGCCACGCATTACCGATTACATGTTTCTGACTCCATCAACTGAGGTTGTCTCAGAATGCATTGTAAAAGTGGCTGTCCGGTTTTGGTGTGAGCGGCTTGACATCGAGATTTCCCACAGCTTTTGCCATTATGCACACCGGCGTAAAAATTACTTCCGGCAAGCGTTTGGTTGTGTCCATGAGACGATTTGTTCTTGGAATTTGGCGTCGATCTGCGACCTCCGCATAACGGTGAGAGAAGATCTAGTCTGAGACATCAGCTAACTCTCGAGAGAACTTGGACAGAAAACGGAAGAAACCCCTCGTCAGCCGGAGAGCGCCACGAGCGTGTCTTTGACCGAATAATACAGGCTTACATGATAATGCAACCAACAGATGTTTAGGGGTTCATGCCATGGACATGCTCTTCCAGCAACAATATAAGCATGAAATTTCATGTGGGCCCATGACCGGTCCAGTACTATACCAGAAATCTCAATGTCTTTAATGGCATGAATTGGTACGTTGGTGGCTTTGATTATGTTCTTACCCATCAAATGGACGGAATAAATATCATGCAACCTTTATTTTCGTACCATAGATTGAGTATATTTATCATAGCTAGCATGTAAAATAGCTGTCATAGGTAAGGTAACTTAGTTAATGAAGTATCATTGGGTAAATAACCTAGACTGGATAAAAGAAACCTCGTAAAGCCTCGTAAACATCTGATCTTAGTAGGGATAATTACTTGGTGTAATGGTATAAGGCTTACAGTAGCTTGTAAAAAGGCCAAGCTAGCCGTGATGAATTTACTCAGTACCTACGGTAATCTGGCAGAAGTTGGGCAGAGAAATGATAGAGTTTCTACATATGCCTGGGGCGTTCAAGCAACAGTCTTGTTTTCGTGGCCATCGGTTCTATGAATTTCACATTAGAGAACATGTCACAGATTGTGGCTAAACCAGGACAATTTACTGAAGTAGCATGCTTTGCGAAGTTTATGATAGAGTTAATTTCAGGACTGAGGAAACACAGCCACGGATCTATTCAAGCAGTAAGCTTTGAACTCATAGCAACCCAGCACAATCTGGTATGATTGCCATTTATGGTAATAAGGCCAGCTTTCACATTCTACAAAGAGAAAAACTTGAAAACAACATCTCTAAAACAATCGAAACTTAATTCTGATCCGACTTGGATACTATCCTTCAGCATTATTACTGTGTATAGGGCAGGACGATTCACAGTTATGGACATATAACCTTGAACCCCTTTTGAGTGACGCAACATAACCATTTAATACAGAAAACTAGTGTTCACGCTGGACTCTTTAAATACATTTGTGGTTGATCTGAATGATGTATTGTTCGATCCATTATCTAGACCTCTCTTCTGGACTTTATGTAGGTGTGGGGGTTGAATACAATGCCTTAACTAATCAATGGAAGATCGAAGCTAGATGCCGGCTACCTGCATCCATTTGCCTGGCATGTGTAACCTTCGTACAACTTGAAGTATGTTGAGAATGACAATAAAGTCACGGCTCCAGTTGCCTTCTTTGAGGCATATCCGAATGACGAGTTGACATCTAACCTATCACTAAAGCTCACCTAACGATAAACGGGCCTAGTGGTTTGAGACATCTTGAAAGGATCAATCAGAGACTGATGCTGTTCGTAGATACCAAACAACTGTTGAACCAAAAGGTCGGTGGTACCACCTTAGTGACCAAGTTGGTACATTAGTATATATCCTTTAACAACCGGGTGACCGCCATCGAGTCTTTTTTCCAGTCAAGAATCAGGAAATTACCATATAGGGCTCATTAGACAGGTGAACAGTGAGTTGGATCCCAGTGCCTCCACATTTATGTGAATAAAGAGTAAAATTACTAGCACGATAGCAAGCTGAGAATATTGGTATTGCATCTCTACTGTTTCAAATCCATAACACTAGCTAAGGTAGTGTATGGTTACTGACTTCCCAACGCTCCTTGATATGAACAAAGAACGAGGCCTCGAAATCACTCGCGGAATAGGCGGGTGTTCCATGACACACATTGCCGCTAATGAAGAGACATCAACTGCAAACTGGCAGCTGGTGGTGAAGACTAGAGGAATATACGCATTAACCAATACAATCCAGCTAAACAGTCTAATTGAGAGTTTTCCTTTAGATGATTTCCGACGGCAAGGATTCATAGAACAAAGCCTATTACCTTTCAGATCTTTGTTATATTAGGAAGGGGAGGCAAGAAAACTCAGGACCGCTCTCTTAAGTGACAAAAAGACTTTGGTAACGTTTGTATAATTTAGTATGGATTTAGCAGACCCAGGTTAGGTATTTCTGGCACCTTATAGCTTAACGCCAGAATCTTTCTTGCTCCCTGAGGATTAGCCAGTCTTCCAAGTTGAGGAGTTAAAAGAGAAGTCGACCATTGACAACGCTCCCTTGATTAACAAGCAGGGAGAATCCTGGCGCGTTTCAGGTCCTTCAGGTGGATCTTTAGGTAGTCCCCAGCAGCCAAGAGAAAGGTAGAAGCTACGCGAGATTCTCTTTAATAGCTCAGATCAATCCAACGGTTGTCGACCTCTTGCTAGGGCGGCGTAACCAACAAGACGCAATTAAGAGTGATATTCGGATACCGCTTGGAGGCTCAACTGAGGGGAACGAAAACGAAAAAAGTCTTCGAGTGAAGGCAAGGATACACTGTTTGTTTCTCTGACCCCAGTTCAGGTTGCTCCAGGGTTGAAACACCCGCTCCGTTTCGCGGCCACAAGTAATAGTACAAGGATCAGCCTGAGGTTTCCTGTGTTGCTCATGACAGTACTGGGGATTGAAGTGTACAAATTGTGAAGTTCAGAATGAGGTGGCGATAAAATGTATTTGACTATCGAATTCTCATCAAGTGAACTAACCGTCAATAATTATCGTCGTTGATCGCCCAAGGACCATCTCGATCAACCAGATTAAGCCCATGGCTCTACCCCTGCAACACCAGCAAGACCCCTGCAGTTTCAGATCAGGTCACGATCTGCAGGCACTTTAGGTTGTGACCCTGTAATCTCCAAGATCTGACGGGCCGATCCTCTTTGTTCAGAACCTTTTCTGTTCTTTGTGCTTAGAAGACGAGGGGTGACGGTTGTGCAGCTTCGATCGTGACTGTGGTTCTGGCGCATGATCAGTTGAAGCAAACATCTTCATGATCAATGTATCACAGCAGATGAAGCCGGAGTGCAAAAATACGGACTGTCGCTCATCAATTCCACCACCACCAATCAAACATGACTGCGTTGGTTCCAAGTCACACCGACTGCCAGCGCATATCTGCTGTACACTGCTTGCAGTCGTTACCGCCTACCTGCCTTACCTTACCTTTAGGTAGGTATGTACCTATGAAAAACATTCACTTGGTGAACTGTTCTTTTCCTACTACCTATAGGGGCGGACTGTGATTCATGGTCCCTGTCAATTTCCCCTGTCCATCATCCAGTAACCCGGGCGCCAACCGCCATGAACGAGGTTTTCGATGCAGGTACGCATATAGGCTGCAATATAGATTCTGCCCAGCCCTATGAAAAACGAGAACACACACCCAATGATATTTCTGGACATTAGCGCTCATTGCTGATGCAGCTCTTGTCTGTTTCATCTGACTTGACTCCTGTCTCTTCACTACCTAGCTATCGCGACAAAGTCAAGCCACAAAATCAATGTTGCATGGATTAATTTACACATGGCCCCTAGATGTGGCTTGAACCGCTGTAGCCAATCCTCTTTCACCATCTTGCTACACTAGAAAGTTCCGAAAACGCCTGGCGGCTTGGGCGACCCCTGAATTAGGCCCGGCCGTTAGTAAAAACGGGGGAATAGTAGCTCGCCACGCCCATAGGCTCCATCACCATAATCCTTTGATCAAATAGACAACCTCAATGACGAGAAAGCCAAGAAACCAATGATGGACGTGCACGCGCTTAGAGAATATCAAAGTGGCCGCAGTGACAAGGCCAGTGCAGCGCTGATTATAGCATACGCTGTGCGCCATTGCAGCAGTGTTGGCAGCTGCAGCGAATGAATGGATCCCAAAGGATTCAGTCCAGGTCGCCCCATTCACACAAAGACCCTTCACCTCTGATCCTCGTCCAACATACTTCTTTCTCTTCATCCTTCCACACGCTCTTTTTCTTATTTATCTTATTTTCCCTCGTACACTGCACTGCTGGGCACGTCCTCTCATTTCTTCCTTTCGGCTCTACTTACTCACTCCTTCATTCTTTAGAGCAGCTTCAGGCCTTTCTTTTCTCTGAACTACTTGTTACCCTCTTTTTTCACATTGTCAACCACCACGATCTATCCGTCGGCTCTGATTCACTTGCACTTAGCATAGTGATTGGACGGTTGCGAAACATTCTTTCTTCTCACAGGTGCTCCGGTATCACCTGCGTGCCCCCCCGCTTTACACTTGCCTGCTTCCTCTTGAAGAAGAATCAGGTTTCATTCCCAGCGCCCAGAATCCTAGAGGTCTCAACGCTAGCATTTACATCGTTTCCCACTCCACCGTCGAAAATCCTTCCGTGTGGTTAAACCATTAGCTCGATATTTTTAAACACCATTTATCACTGTCAACCATCATGAAGTCCGCTTTCGCTACCGCCGCTGCGGTTTTCGTCGGCGCCGCTTCTGCTGCTCACGAGACGGGTACCTTCGCCGTCTTGCGCTTCACCAACGACCAGCTCACTAGTGGTCGTATGGATCCCATCCTTTTCCCTGGTCAGACCTCCACTCATGTCCACCACATCATGGGTGGCAGTGGCTTCAGCACCAAGGCGACCGGAAAGGATCTCCAGAAGTCAAAGTGCAGCAATGCCCTTGTCAAGGGCGACAACAGTAACTACTGGTTTCCCACTCTTTATTTCCATGACCCCAAATCTGGGGACTTTGAAGATGTTGAGTTCGACTACTTCAATGCCTACTACTTGTAAGAGCACTGCCTTGTCTCATTACGCCACTCCAGCCCTTCATTTTCCCAATTATCGTATTGTCTTGCGCATATTACTGACATGGCGAACAGCTTCGAGAAGACTCACGATGATATCAAGCCTTTCCCTGTTGGGCTCCAGATCGTTGCTGGTGATGCTATGACCCGTACTATGCCGAAGGCTGGCAGCAAGCCTAATCTTGACCCTTCAAAGGGTCCTGTCAATCCTGCCAGAATGACTTGCCCCCGCTTGAACAACGATTACACGCTCCCATCTTGGGATGCCAAGTCTGATGGCAAGATGGCCGGTGTAGGTGATCCTGTCAACAAGGGTGAGGGTGTCGGGTTCCCTGATCGAACTTGTGATGGCAAATACTCTCCCCTCCGGGCTGATGTCCACTTCCCCTCTTGTTACAATCCCGAAGCTGGCCTCACCGACTTCAAGAACAACATGGCCTACCCCGAGGACAATGATGGTTATCTCGACTGCCCGAAGGGTTGGATTCACGTTCCTCACCTTTTCTACGAGGCTTACTGGCGCACCGACAAATTTACTGGCCGCTGGACTGAGGGTGAGGGCAAGCAGCCCTTCGTCTTCTCCAATGGCGACGTTACCGGATACAGCAGCCATGCCGACTTCATGGCCGGTTGGGACGAAGACCTCCTCCAGCATATCATTGACACCTGTAACGCTGGTACCGAGGGCATGGACCACTGCCCAGGCCTCACTTATGGCCTCAACAAAGGCGACTGCACCATTGAGTCAGAGGTCGATGAAAAGATTACCGGCACCTTGAGCAAACTTCCTGGAAACAACCCTTTGAGTGGATTTTCTTATGGCGACAAGGCCCCTTCAATGCCCTCCGGCGGCGACAAGGAGAGTAGCCCCAGCAAGCCCTCCGTCCAACCCTCCGCCAGCAAGCCGGCTTCTGGGGAGAAGACTACTGTCGTTGAACTTCCCGGCTACACCAAGCCAGCTTCTGACTCCACTGATGCCCCTGAGGAACCCGTTGTTCCTGAGCCTACTCTACCTTCCCACCCTGCAGTTGTGTCCGAGGCGGCTGCTCAAGCAACCGATGTTCTCTCCAGTGCCCCTAAGCCAACCGACATCTTCGACAAGCCTGAAAAGCCCAAGAAGTGCAAGACTAGAGTTCATACCGTCTGGAACACCGTGACAGTCACACAGACAGCCAGTGTGCCCGTCCAGACTGAGACTGGCACTCCTAGCTACAAGAGGGACCATGTTCGACGACATGCTCACCACCATGGCAGTGGACACAACCATCTCCGTCGCCGTAGCCACCTTCGCCGCTAAGCATTACTTACTGGCGAACTCGCTCTGCTTATAGCATACTTTGAATGGCAGCCCAGGTGGCAGAAATATTTTCTCTCATTTCTTGCGATGGTGCATCTACGGAGCATCTTGTATAGGGGCACAGTGACCACTTCGCTTCCTTGGACCGGAAAATATAAGGTTGGCGATTTCATGGACAGGTATTTTGATTCAAGTTGCGTGGTGCAAGGGAATGGGATTGAGGGGAAGGGAGACAGTTGTTGGATGATTCGCTTCTACACATGTACATTTAGGGAGGACATACCTTGCTTGACAAGGACCCAAAGCGCTTGAGCGCATATCTTTTGCCCGTCATGAATCCAGGGCATATGCTAAATACATTGACTCGCAGCACACAAAGTGATCAAAGTGTCCCGTGGCATCGGATAAAGTTCGGTTAAAAATCAAACGAACGACCAGTCTTTCACTCTTCCATTTTCTTCTTCACTACACGACCCTTGCTCACTGAAAACTACATTGAAAATGTCTCTTTATCATGAGGCAGCAGAGATCTTAGCGGGATCATCCTTTGAAGGCGGAAGTCTCAAGTCGCGTGTTTTCAAGAAGAAAAATCTTAAATCCGCACCAAACCAAGTTTATGCCTTGGTGTTGGAGAGTTGCAAATGGAGCCTCATTCTGAAAGAAGTGATTGAGAGATCAGAGCTTCTGAAACTTGAGCGCAAGGTTTGCAGCCCGTCCCTACGCTAGACTGCGGAACTCCTATACTAAATCATGTACGCAGCTGACCCCGACGTTGTCATTACTTCTTGTACATGACCTTTTGTTGGCCAAGAAGGGCATTGCTCTCCCACAAGGCCATGGACTTCGGGCATCAATTGAGAGGCATAAAGGACGCATAAGCTCAGAGTTCAAGCTCGCACGGCTTCGGAGAAAGCTGCCAACACTCGAGGCTTTGAGAGAGCAAGTTGAGAGACAATGCGCCGGCGAAGAAGCGAATTACCCTCGCTGGGTTCGTGTCAATGCTGTAAAAAGTACGCTCGAAGAACAGCTGGAGACGACTTTCTCCAAGTACACAAGAGCCACATCCATTAATGAGGTTGTCACGAACACTGGAAGACTTATATACATTGACCCACATGTGCCAAATCTTTTGGCCATCACTGCAGGAATAGATCTCACAAAAACAGAGGCGTACACAACGGGTAAAATCATTCTACAAGATAAAGCTTCTTGTTTCCCTGCCTATCTTTTAGACCCCAGAGCAGAGGATGGCGACCTGATCGACGCATGCTCTGCTCCTGGCAATAAGACAACTCACTTGGCAGCGATCCTCAAAGAACATAGGCCCGAATCCAATGCGCCAGAGCAAACAATCTATGCATTCGAAAAAGATTCTCGAAGAGCACAAACTCTGGAGAAAATGGTCAAAATTGCAGGTTCAAAGCCTGTGACAAAAATTGGGTTTGGTCAAGATTTTCTACAGGTCGACCCTATGGCAGAGAAGTACAAGTCAGTCGGAGCTTTGCTACTGGATCCAAGTTGCTCAGGGAGTGGAATTGTCGGACGAGATTCGATGCCGGACCTTCACCTGCCAGA
This sequence comes from Fusarium sp. NRRL 25184, assembly GCA_013755755.1. Taxonomy (NCBI): domain Eukaryota; kingdom Fungi; phylum Ascomycota; class Sordariomycetes; order Hypocreales; family Nectriaceae; genus Fusarium; species Fusarium sp. NRRL 25184. The sequence goes on from JABSSZ010001001.1 coordinate 12,969, forward strand.
AGGTATCAGTAGCACAGGAAAGGGTCCCGCAGCAAAGCAAAACGGCCGCAAGAGGAAACATGAGCAGACAGAGACACTTGAGGACAGGATCATGATAGATGATGACGGCAACGAGACTGCCATCAAGTCGGAGAAGGATCTAGAAACACGCTTGGAAGCGCTGTCTTCTTTCCAACTGACGCTTCTATTACACGCCTTCAAATTTCCATCAGCAAAACGAATTACATACTCCACTTGTTCAATTCACATTCAAGAAAACGAGGGTGTTGTCACGAAAGCTCTTGAATCCGACATTGCGAAGCAAAGGGGTTGGCGCATTCTGTTGCGGAAAGATCAAGTTTCTGGTCTGAGAGAATGGCCCGTCCGAGGACTCCCTGGAGCCTGTGGGGGCGATGAAGATATAGCAGAAGCTTGTATTCGCTCTTATAAGGATGATGGACAAGGTGTAATGGGCTTTTTTGTGGCTGGTTTTGTGAGGCCCGATGTACAGAATTTCGGGACTACCGGCAGCGAGGGTCCTTACCTGCGAGACGATAACGGTGCGATCATCCGTGACATGCTCGGTATGCCAGTCTTGAAAACGACTGGTGAGCATGTTTTTTTAACCGCAAGAGATAATAACAGAGGCGATAAAAAGGAAGACGATTCAGATGAGGATTCAGAAAGCGAGAGTACAAGCAGTACTGCAGCACATCATCTTAATGCTCGTCAGATCGCCTTCGATGCACCTCAAGGAACTGACACGGACGAAGATGAGTGGGAAGGGCTTGGAGAATAAACTGGCAGCCCGGAAAAAGCGAAGGGCATTTCTTTTGGCAGATACCAAGATGTCATATCACAGGCCACTGAGATCACATCCATAACGACAAATGGCTCCTAGCGGATTGAATCTGCGCCTCCTCAATCAAGGACGAAAGAATAGTGGTATAACTCAAAGACGAAAGACAGCGTGCAATCGGGTAATCCCATCCATCTTACGTGATTGATACGCCTCTACAGCTTTTCATCCTGATCGGTAGGCGGTTGTTTGAATGGATCCGAACCCCGTTTACTTTCTGTTCTATATCATGAGCTTAGTAGGTCACCATGTTGCAACCATCACATGGCGGCGCACCCTGCCGCCGTTCGGTTAATAAATAAATAGCATCTCATACATCTTCTCGACTTGATCTGACAGACTAAGATTGATCCGGAACCACGGTTGGATTTATTAGGCGTAAGAGTTCGAGAAGCCATCATATGGGATCGTTGGGAACAGGCCCCGAATTGAGTTTCCGTCTTATTGATCAGAATAACATAATGGGGCTCGATAGAATACGCCGGCTCATTCGGATCCGAATCGCGGACAACGCGGCGTTTAAGATACCGAATATTTTAGCAAGACTTGAATGCTTAACATTCGTCAGATAATGTCGGCGGGGTTCGGCTTCATTGATATACGATTGATAGCCTATATGTGTTCATCGAAGTCAGCCTGATATCTCCCGATGGGGTCGAGACGTGTTTGATGGAGTGCCATCGCCGATATTGGTCTGGCCAAATATCACACGACTTCTTATACTGAGTTACTTGTTCGGCTTAGGACTTCTGTCCATATCTCTCCTTGAGCGGCTGCGCACAGTTGCAAGACTGTAATACAGATCGCTATCATGGCGGTCGCTACGCAGCTGCGGCCTCCTACGTCTTCAGCTTCCTCATCAATAGCTAATGCAATCGACATCGAGTCACAGCAGATAAATGCCAAGACCTCACACTCCAGTCTTATCCTTGACCAAGTCGGCCTTACTGACGTTGTTCTCAACTACGACTACACTGGTCACGGAACAGCAGACTCACCATATCTTGTTGAGTTCCATCCGAACGACAGTCGAATTGCACTGAACTTCTCACGGTCAAAGAAGTGGCTTATTACGATCCTGCAGGCCATAGCAACATTGGCCGTTACATTCGCCAGTACAGCATACTGTGGAGGCCTTTCATCCATCTTGGTGCACTTCCACGTTTCGACTGAAGTTGCCATACTTGGTATTTCAATGTTCGTTCTTGGCTTCGCTATCGGACCGCTGCTTTGGGCACCACTTTCAGGTTAGACTACCCAAACTCGGGGAGCCCCTTGCTAAGGCAAGGTCTTCCTCTTGGTATATGACTGACTAACAAATATTTCAGAGCTCTATGGTCGACAGATTCCATTCTTCGTCTCTTTCATGGCCTTGACCGCGTTCAATGCAGGTGCTCCGACCATGGCGGCCTTGACAGTCCTTCGTTTCTTTGCTGGTTCTTTTGGATCATCGCAGTTGAAAGCTAGAGATCGAGGACTTGTTACAGCTCTCTTTGCTATGGCCCCTTTCCTGGGCCCCATGATTGGTAGGCCATTCCCCTACACAGAGTTCGACATACAAGTCTGTAGGCTCTCGGCATTGCGAAGAAGACGCTGACTATTCCGCAACAGGTCCCATCGCTGGCGGGTTTCTTGGCGAGAGCGAAGGCTGGCGCTGGGTGGTGGAGATGACCTCTGGTTTCACTGGTGTTTTGTGGATTGTTAACTCACTGGTGATACCTGAAACCTATGCCCCCGATCTCTTGCATCGCCGAGCAGCTGTCCTTTTGAAAAGGACTGGGAAGGTTTATATCTCCAAGCTGGATGTTGATCGTCCTCAGCCTACTATTGTCACACAGTTCAAGACTGCAATACTTCATCCCTGGGTTCTATTTAGAGAACACCTTGTTCTTCTAACCTCATTTTACATGGCCATCATCTATGGAACACTATACCTCTGCTTTGCTGCCTTCCTAATCGTTTTCCAGCGGGGTCGCGGATGGAGTCCAGGAATCGGGGGACTTGCCTTCACTGGCATCGCTGTGTGAATGTTATTTGCAGTCACTGGGACTATCCTGGACAATCAACGATACGCCTGGGCTGCCGAAGCCGCCTGGCGGTCATGCACCTCCTGAAGCTAGGCTGCTCCCTTTACTGGTTAGCTCAATACTTGTTCCAGTCGGCCTCTTCTAGCTTGCCTGGACCAACGGCAAAGATGTGCATTGGATTGTGTCTATCATCGGCTCAGCGTTTTTCGCATGCATATCATGCCTTACAATAACACCCCTGGATGCATTAAGAGTTAGTACCTTGCATCAACGTTGTTTAGCGCCACATCTCCACAGCACTGGACCCGTCCCCAGGGCGCAAGAAGACTAAAAATATTTACCTAGTCTAGCTAGTCTAAGATCTTCTAAACCTAAATTATGCTAAGTTTACCTAAGGCTTTTTACCACCACCTAGGATCTCGGTCCTAAGTTTTGTTACATCCCCTTGCCTGTCAGTCATTCCACTAAGATTCAATGTCCAAAACTTAGAAAGCTCAAAACACCAACATATAAACTCATGATAGTTACATTTAGCTGGGATTACATATTATTCTCTACAGTAAGAAACTCTCTTTAACTACCCATTTCGTAGAAATTTAATAGAAATACCATACCATAGGTAGGTATTGCTCATTATTTAATCTAGTAGAGCATACCATACTGGCTGTCGCTCTTGCCAAAACGTTCTGCTCATACCTGAAAACATTGCCTCATTTTCTGGATGCCTGAAATAATCACGTGCACTTACGTATTAACCTGCTCATCAGCTTCCTTTCTGAATCAAAACATCACACGCTCCAGTCATCAAAGCATCTATCAAAATTACACGCTCCAGCCGTCAAAGCATCTACCGGCATCACATGTTCAAGTCGATATGACCGTAAGTCAAGCTTGCTGCAGACTTGAGAGCTACATGCTAACATACTTATATAGAACCAGTATAATACGATCAATGTTGGTGGCTCTGGCGGGCGCAGCGCCATGCGCTGCAATTATGTATGTGTATTACATTCCTCTACTGCCTTTTCCCTTGGTTACAATTCATACACTTGAGCGTGAGCTCTGTCTTGGTCATTTGGATAAGTGCCTTTTTGGACGAAAGTTCGTCGAGTGTGGAAGTCACTTTGGAACTGAGAATCCTGGTGATGATGGCCTCTTTGCTTATGACAGGCAACCTGGTTGGAAATGTTAATATCAAGCGCAGTGTACTTCTGGTTTCCTATTCTTCAACACACCAAATCTCATTGATCTCTTGATTCCTTTATTCATTGCTTTCCTTTACTTCAACATATCAACTCTCCTTTCGAATGCTGTCTTGCTTTCTTGCTCTCTTGCTCTCTTACTTTAAAAGATAAAATACTAATATCTATTTATAGTGCCATAGACGGGGTCATAAGGCCCGTGTTTGCCGGGCTTGCCTGGCTGCGGCCCTTCTGGGCCAAATTCTCGCTCTCTTGGCCACTCCCACTCTGCCTGCCGCCCCCGCTCCAGCTCCGGCTCCTGCCTTAG
>JABSSZ010001002.1:0-31822 GCA_013755755.1 Fusarium sp. NRRL 25184
GCCTCGAAGACGCCGGGACCGGACTCGGTGTGCCAGCCCTCGATGTCGCAGGAGAACTTGGCGCATGTGTTGAAGACGTCGTAGTAGTATTCTTGGTTGTGGACGGGGCGGGTGAGGGAGTAGCCGAACATTCCTTCGGTGAGGGCAGGGAGTTGGTGAGGGGGGTTTTGTTGGAGGTATGCGGCTGGGGAGGAGGTTGAAGGGTCGGGGGATTTGAATTGGTAGAATTCATATTCAGCTGCGTTTGTTAGTATAAATCTTCAAGTTTAGATGTGAAGAGGAAACATACCGCCTGCCATAGCACCATAACCATGCTCCTTCAGCTTCTCAAGCTGCGTCTTAACCAGACCTCTGGGACAAGCACAAATAGGTTTCTTAGTCTCAGGATCCAAAAAGTCCACCAAAAACAGAGGAACGTCATCTTCCCAAGGAATTCTCCTAAAGGTAGAAAGATCTGGAATAGCGAGAAGATCATGGTATCCATTCTCAGCGTTTGAGATCTTGAGCTCGCGGATATATGTACGATCGTGCATATCCCAGCCAAAGATGACGGAGCAGAAGCCAAAGCCGGCTTCAGCGACGGAGAGGAACTTCTTCTTGGATACTAGCTTGCCGCGCAGGATGCCGTCGACGTCTACGCCTGCGAGCTTGACCATGTTGTCATTTTGGAGGAGTTGGGGGAGGGAGTCGACGGTGATGGATTTAGGGTCTGGAGAAGCCATGGCGAAGGATTTGGTGGATGAAGGCACAGGGGACAGAGGAAGAGGCGAGGGTGATAGTAGGATTGAAGCTGTAAAGATGGAAGAATGCGCGGTATGTTATGTTATAGCAAAAAGATATTACTCGGGATATACAGTTCAACGGTGGAGTTAAGTTGAGGTCAAGCCGTTGAAAGATGCGCGCGGTCCAAGAAAGATCAACGATGATGAATGCGGGGAGACGGCGACCAAGATAGATAGATAGATACTGTAGTATTTGAGATTACCAGAAAGAGGGGGAGTGAGACAAGTAAAAAGCACAAACAGGTTTGTATCAACTGGGAACATGAGATGGGCAGCGCGGCTAACGATAAGACGAATGCGACGATAAGACAATGCATGCTTCAGTGACGTAGTCTAGATGATCAAAAGAGTGGGGAGCTGTGATGTTCGGTGCGCGATGCAGGGCTAGTACCAATTGAGCTGGGTCACAATTAGTGGGCTTATCTGAGAGGTTGCAGGGTTTGGAATAGCTTCATTGCCGCGCTGAGAAGTGTCACGAACCCCGCGATCTAGATCCTGAAGCTTTGGCCAAGGCTCATAACATGGGGTAAGATTAGTTTCACGATAGTTACGATACGGATTACTCGGGCGGTTCGCTTCAGTGCCGCGTTCCGATATACTTCAAGTTATCGCTTCAATTGCCGTTTTGAATCCAGAGGTGTAACCGCGCCCTGAGGATTGAATGTAACCGCGTGTTGGGAGACTGAGATAACCGCTGTTTTTGACTCGGAGTTTTGATGTTCTCGTGACCTGAGTTAGAAAGCCGACATCGCTAGTGGCAGGGGTGTTGCGTGGCACAGCTGCAAGCTTGAGATCTGACATACCGAGAAAGGACCCTACCTAGATCTGACGTTTGTTGATAATGTGATGATGTTTTATGAGAATCGGGAGCTTCGGTTGTGATGTTGAGGTTGAAATTATAAGATATGGTTGTATCTAATTGACTGGATAAGATGAACAGTGTTTGATAGAACTAGAATTACCGGCCAGACGGTATTGAACTTAACACATTTGTTATCATCTTCAAGCTTATGCATCTCTATCAACATCATATCCTCAACTGATAAGCTCCCCTCCAGCTCTCCAGCTCACCTCATCACGACCCATACAGTTGACCAAAGCACTAATACTGTACCCATCAACTGTACCTAATCTTTAATAATAGCCGCGATGTCAGCCTCCACTAACTCAACGTCCAAAACCCACTGCAACCGCCAACCGCCCTCGTCCGTTGTCGGAATTATACCATCTCCACGATCTTTCCCATGACTGGCCCACGGAAATCAGACGACCTCACTTTAGCTCTACCGCCCTTTTTCCATTCCCAGCTTATCGGAGCTTCCAGACGCTTTCGATAAGAGGGAAGCTTAAAGAATAAAGTCAGGGACCCCTCTGCCCCTCATTGTGTCACCATCAGACAAATCCTATATATTTTTCACAAGATACCCACCACTTTTACTTACCATTCTTTCTTCATACAACGATTCTTCTCTCTTATTTTCTTCAAAGCTTAACTTTTAAATATTCACAATGGGTCGTCTTGCTGGAAAGAACGCTGTCATCACTGGCGCTGGAGGGTATGTTTTCTTTGTCTTGTTGTGGTGCATAATACTGACGATCGCAGTGGCATTGGTCTTGAGACCTCCATTCTCTTCGCCAAGGAGGGCGCTTCCATTCTCATGTCCGATATCTCTCAACCTGCTCTCGAAAAGGCCGCCGCAAAGGTCAAGCAGCTCGTCCCCAATGCTCCCCGCGTTGAGATCCTCGTACGTCCCATACCCCCACCACATCACTTCTTTCGACAGCAGTACTGACTCGTGACAGAAAGTCGACGTCTCAAAGGAATCAGAGGTCCAGGCCATGATCGAATCCCTCGACTCCTGGGGCGGCATTGACGTCCTCTTCAACAACGCCGGCATCATGCACGCCCAAGACGACGACGCCGTCAACACCCCCGAGAACATCTGGGACCTGACCCACAACATCAACGTCAAGGGCGTCTGGTTCGGCTGCAAGCACGCCGTCCTCTCGCTCCGCCGCAACAAGAAGACCAAAGCCTCCATCATCAACACCGCCTCCGTCGTCGCCCTCGTCGGCGCTGCGACTCCCCAGCTCGCCTACACCGCCAGCAAGGGCGCTGTCCTCGCGCTCACCCGTGAGCTCGCTATGGTTCACGCTCGCGAGGGCTTCAGGTTCAACAACCTTTGCCCTGCGCCGCTTAACACACCGCTCCTGCAGGACTGGCTCGGTGATGATAAGGAGAAGCGTCACAGACGTGAGGTTCACTTCCCTATGGGGCGGTTTGGTGAGGCTGTTGAGCAGGCGCAGGCTGTTTTGTTCTTGGCGAGTGATGAGTCGAGCTTTGTCAATGGGCATGATTTTGCGGTTGATGGTGGTATGACCAAGTGCTATGTTACTGCCGAGGGACCTGCGCATCCTCCTCCCGAGAACAATGCTACCAAGGACTCGTTGTAAGGACGAAGAGGGTTGAAGGAGTTAGCTGGAAGGATATCTGTAGTAACGATTAGTATGATTCAATAATGAAAGAAATTGTCACATCACAAACAGTCATTTTGTGAACAGTCACTTGCGAGGATGAACCTGGCTGATCAAATACAATATCATTTGTAAAGTATTCATCAATATACAAACAAATACCCAAACTCCGGTGCATGCTTTTCCTTCTCTTAGCCTCCCTCTAATGGAACTGTCCCTCAGTGTTTCCCTCGCCCATACTCTTACTGCTCGAGCTTCCACTCTGAATAGCTCCCAGAATACCATCAATGTAGCTTGCGCCACTCCACTTCTGATGTGTCAAAACATCACACTTAAGATCCTTCTCACGGCGTTGCACGATATCAACATAAGCCTTCATGCCATCCTTCTTAAACTCACGCGACAGCTCAGTTGTGATTGTAGCGTTGGAGTGCAGACCAGCAAGAGAAATGAGCTGAAGAACGAATCCTTCACGAGCAATGTCCCAGATAAACGACTTGAGGGTCTCATCCGTGAAACCGTGAGCCATCCAGTTGAATGAGGGAGAAAGGTTATACACGAGTCCCTTGTCGGGGTTGACCTCGCGAACAGCGCGGCCTAGCTTGGTAGCTACCTCAACATTGGGATCACCTGTCTCAACCCAGAGGAGGTCCGCGTAGGGACTGAATGCAAGAGCGCGCTTGGTAGCCGCTTTCATACCAGCGCGGTAGTGGTAGAAACCTTCGCGGGTACGGGGAACGTCCCAGTTGAAGTACACAGGCTCCTTGGTGTACTTGTTTGCAAGGCCACGACGGCGGGAGATACCCATGTCGTGGTCCTTCTCAGTCTGGGCGAGATATTCGTCAATCTTGGCTTGCGAGACACCCTCTTTCTTCATGTGTGCCACAGCAGCTTCGTCAAAGGTGACGAGTTTGGTGTTCTTGACCCACTGGGCTTCAAAAGCATCGATCTCAGCGCCAACAGCACCCTTGGCCTCCATGGCCTGGATGGTCTCGGCGAGAGGCTCAATTGAGGGGTCCGAAACACCGAGGATGAACTCGTGATCGCGGACGTCGATAGCTGACGAGAGAAGCTTGCCAGACTCAGAGTCCGTTCGAGCAATGACGAGGTTCTCACAGCCCATGACATCCCACTGAAAGCGCGCAGCAACCAGACGGTTGATATGCTCTCCAATAGGGACAAGAACCTTTCCAGCCAGATGACCACATTTCTTTCCACCGTGGAGCTGATCCTCAAAGTGAACAGCGGCAGCACCATTCTCAGCAAACAGCTTAGCGAGCTTAAGAACAGCAGACAAACCACCGTGGCCAGTATCGCCGTCTGCAATGATAGGACGGAGGTAATCAACATATGGTGTCTTTGTGCGCTCCTCAGCTGTCATCTTGCGACGAAGATCCCACTGCTTGCGATCGTGCATGTTCTGCGCCTTGGCTAGACGCTGGACTTGGTTGGGAACAGTGTTGTATGGGTAGTCGCCAAAATCGGGGGATACCTCGTTGGTAGAGGTAAGGAGGGAGGAGCAGGCCCAGCCTGAGATGTAGAGGACTTCTTGGTGAGGAGCTTGTTGGGTCATTTGAACGGGGTCAATTGCGCCCACTACGAACCGTTAGCCAGAACTCCAGGCTGTACTGTGGAAGACTTACTGGTGTGAATAGGCTCGCCCTTGGCCACGCGCTCTTTGATCAGATTGAACAGCTTCTGCGCCATAACAGAGCTAGGATACTGAACCTTCTGCGTGCCCCTCTTGGTCGCAACGTCCTCCGCACTATACGGCCTCTTGATACCCTGATATCTCGGCGAAGCCCACCACGCCTCAATCTCCTTCACCGTAGCTTCGTACAGCCGATCCTCCGCCTCGCCGGCCTTTTGCGACTCTGGCAGAAGCTGGAATGCATCAGCGGGCTGTGTAGCGTGCGTGCTGAGCTGCGACATCTTTGCGACCGAGGTGGTGGATATGGCGCGGATGGCGAGGAGGGGTGCTACGCTTCGGGGCTTGGAAGCGGAGAGGAGGCGCTGGGGAGCTCGAGTTGATAGTCTGCGCAACATTTTGGGTGTTGTTGTGAGGTGAGAGAGGGAGAAGGGGAGAATGTGGTGAAGAAAGAGGTGGTGGTGGATAGATCGGGAATGACGGGGAGTGGATGAATAATAAAGTCGAGCACTTGCGGATGATGATTTGAAGCCCGTGATAGCTGCAAGACCAGCCAGCGCCCGCCAAGATAACAGAAGTAATTAATAGCAATCCTATTATTGAAGTCAAGTCAAAGTCGAGATAATAATCACCATTATATTCATCTACAATATTTATTCCAACTTGGCCATCATGGCAAGATAAAACCCCCAACTCGATGACCGACCGGTTACCGACCAACAGCTCTGTAACCGAGCAGACCAAAATTATACGTCTCTTATAAATGCTTGACAAAAAAGCAGCTTACAACTTGGAGACTCATCGCATGTCAGCAAAGCCTTGGTTAAAGAGAAGCATTGCCGACGAATTGGCCAATGAGCGAGCTCGTACGGTAAACAGTCGTGAAGCTGATTGGCTGAGGTGCGTGTTTGAGCCGTGGCTTTTAAGTCGGTTCATGGCGGGTTTCCTCGGTTGGAGTCGCCATGATAACCGTGGGATTGGCTTCTGTCACTTGGAAAGAGAAGAAAATTCAGGTCATTGTATACTGAATGGGGAATTTACTAATCTGACTAGATCCTTGACATATCTGATCTACTAATCTATATTTATATATACTGCTATGTCTGTAAATACTGTCGTCTTCTCCGCACTCACTGCGTCATGACAGTTCTGCTCAACCCCGCATGACAAAATAAACGTGCAAACCACCATCATCAGATGCCCCCGCTCCCCCGGCTGTTACCCCAGATTCAACCAAAGGCACCCCCACCTACCGCTTCAGCTCGTTTACCACAGGGAACCCTCGGCCCAAGTCCTTCCTCATACTTGATCTCTTTCACTCCTCATATTTGATCTTCTTCTTTTTTTCTTTCCTTGCTCCAATCCTCTCTGTATCCCCTTCTCACACATCACAATGGCTCTCAACTTGACATCCTCCCGCAGGGCTCTGGGCTCTCTCAAGGTAAGCTATTAAGCTAACTTACATGTGACAAAAACACCAAAACTCACACACTTCACAGCCCCTCACCCGTGCCGCTTTCTCAGGTGTCCGCGGCTATGCCACCGCAGAGCCTGATCTCAAGGCCACTCTGCGCGAGGCCATCCCCGCCAAGCGCGAGCTCCTCAAGAAGGTCAAGGCCCACTCCAACAAGGTCCTCGGCGAGGTCAAGGTCGAGAACACCCTCGGCGGCATGCGCGGTCTGAAGGCCATGGTCTGGGAGGGTTCAGTCCTCGACGCCAACGAGGGCATTCGCTTCCACGGCCGCACCATCAAGGATTGCCAAAAGGAGCTTCCCAAGGGAAAGACAGGAACTGAGATGCTCCCCGAAGCTATGTTCTGGCTTCTCCTCACCGGCCAAGTCCCCTCTGTGAACCAAGTCCGCACATTCTCTCGCGAACTCGCAGAGAAGGCGCAGATTCCAGCTTTCATCTCAAAGATGCTCGATGACTTCCCCAAGGATCTTCATCCCATGACACAATTCGCCATGGCTGTCTCTGCGCTCAACTACGAGTCCAAGTTCGCCAAGGCTTATGAGCAGGGTCTTAACAAGGCTGATTACTGGGAGCCTACCTTTGACGATTGTATTTCGTTGTTGGCTAAGCTTCCTACCATTGCTGCCAAGATCTACCAGAATGCTTACCGTGGTGGTGGTGCTCTGCCAGCTGAGGTCGATCTTGAGCAGGATTGGTCGTACAACTTTGCTGCTATGCTTGGAAAGGGTGGAAAGGAGAATGAGAACTTTCAGGATCTTCTGAGACTTTACCTTGCTCTTCACGGTGACCACGAGGGTGGTAACGTTTCTGCTCACGCCACTCACCTGGTTGGAAGTGCTCTGTCGGATCCTTTCCTGTCTTACAGCGCTGGTCTCCAGGGTCTCGCTGGACCTCTTCACGGGTAAGCTTCTCTCTCTCCCCAAGCAGAAACTCTACTAATATTTCTCAGTCTCGCTGCCCAGGAGGTTCTCCGATGGATCATCCAGATGAAGGAAGCCATCCCCGCCAACTACACCGAGCAAGATGTCAACGACTATCTCTGGTCCACCCTCAACTCGGGCCGTGTCGTCCCCGGCTACGGCCACGCCGTCCTGCGCAAGCCCGATCCCCGCTTCGAAGCCCTCATGGACTACGCCGCCGCGCGTCCCGAGATCGCCAACGATCCCGTCTTCCAGCTCGTCGAGAAGAACAGCCGCATCGCCCCCGAGGTCCTCAAGAAGCACGGCAAGACCAAGAACCCCTACCCCAACGTCGACAGCTCCTCCGGAGTCCTGTTCCACCACTATGGCTTCCACGAGACGCTGTACTACACTGCTACATTTGGTGTTTCTCGTGGTCTTGGACCTCTGGCTCAGTTGATCTGGGACCGAGCTCTGGGTCTGCCTATTGAGAGACCTAAGAGTATTAACCTCGAGGGCATTCTTAAGCAGGTTGAGGGTCAATAAAAAGAGAGATACCCAAAAAAAAGGTGGAATGATCATATAAGGTCTTTTGAGTGTATATAGCGTCGTGACAGAGTAGCCCATGATTGACGATTTGTTTGACCAACTCTTTCTCCCACGATTGTGATGTTTGTGTGAATCGCATGTCTCATTAGTCTAATTATCACTACCCGCTTCACTCTTCTAGTCTATAACCCTCTAACATTCTGTCTATGCCAACACCTTCTCCAAATGATCAAAGTACAAATCATCCCTCAACGCCTTACCATTAACAAGCCCTTCATACGGAAACGGACTCGTCTCCCCCGTCTTTACATATCCCCTTCTAACATACCACTCAATCAACTCCTTCCTCGTCCAAATAACCCACATGGTCATGATCTTGGTTCCCCAATTCCTAACCGCATAATTCTCCGCATACCCAAGCACCTGCTTTCCAATGCCTCCAGCCTGTAATTTCGGCGATACAGCGAAGAGGCCGAAGTAAGCGCGCTCAGAGTCTTTTTGAACAACTTCGCAGCATGCGACAAGACGGGGATCGCCGTCGCCTTCTGGTGTTGATGTTCCTGATGATGAGGGGGAGCTTGTGAAGGCGAGGATGATTGCACCGTTGGGATCGGTGATTTTGGCGAGGAGATCGGTGGGGGATATGCGCTCGTCGGCGAGGAGGTCGGCTTCTGTTGTCCAGCCTGCGCGGGAGTCAGGGCCGCGGTAGGCGGAGATTATGAGGGCGCGGAGAGGCGTGACATCCTGTGGTGTTGCGGGGCGGAATGTGAGAGACATTGTGAGTGAGTGAGAGTGTGATTTGTGAATAGCTTCAATTGGCGTGTGGTGAGATGAGATGTTGTCGCACTCTCGCAGCTTTGAGAGAAAAGGACACTTCAGTTGAGATGAAGAGTATGCAGTGAACGAAGAATGCTTGCTTGCTTCAATTGAGGGCTAGAAGAGCTGTATGAGGTTGAGAGAAGAATTGTCCAAGATCAACTGGACTTCTCGAATATTTAAATATTTAGCTCCGATACAGGAGAACCTTTTTCTGTAGGCAGTTTTGCGCCAGTCTCTGTCGCATACGCCCTAGAAACGACTCAATTGACATTTTGCCATCCAACGTCAAACCTGCATCGTTTAAATGTGACAAAACGGGAGTTCGTGTGGATCAATTCCCACCACTCATGGTTCAATGAGCTATCCCGTTTTGTTAATTCTATACGACAGCCCTACGGCACCCGTCTTGGTGATGAACTTATATGGATCGTCTGTTCAGTACCACGTCTATCATGATTATCAATCTGAACCGATCGCGGAGATTTATAATAAAGTTCAGGCTCAGTGTTAAGTTACAATGCATCTCAATTGATCAACGCCAAACCTGCTATAAATGTCCCTGTTCCTGTGTAGGTTTTCTACAGTATATATAACTTCAACCAAACAAAAGTGTGTATATGCCATTACAAAAAAAGAAATAAGAAATAAGAAACAGCTAGAAAATCTGGAAAAAAGAAAATGCAACTCTATGTTTTTAACCCGTCTACTCTAAGCAGCATCCTGAGCCGGAACCTTGGAGTACTTGGCAGCGCTGTACTCGAAACCCTGGTTCGTCGTATCCTCACCAGCACGGTACGACATGAGATCGTGGTTCTCAGCAGCGGCCTTGTCGTTGGCCATCTTGGCCTCGCTGGCACCCGCGGCGCGTTGACGCCAGAAGTAGAAGCCTAGGGCTCCGAGACCGACGGCTGCGGCGCCGATGCCGCCGGCGTAGATTCCTGTCTTTGTGCCGGCGGGGAGGGCTTCCCATTTCTCGGAGGTGGTCTTCTCGGGTTCTTTGTAGAGAGCTTCGTAGGCGGTCGAGTTGCCCCTGGTAGTGGTCAGTATGAAGGGATCATAGGGTGTTGTGGGATTTGAGATGAGGAGTGGCTTACTTGACGATTTCGATGCTCTCCCAGCTGCCAGTCTTATCGCCGTAGACGTACTCCTTTCCGGTGCTGGCATCTTCGACGTAGACACTCTTGACGTGCATGGTGTAAGGACCCTTTCCGTAGTCGGTATCTGTGAATTGTCAGCATAACTCAATGTCTTCAGAGACACCCAACTTACCACCACCAGCCCATTGGCGAGTTCCCTCGGGCATAGTAGGATCACCAGCAGCCCAGATTCCAATGCTCAGTCTCATGGGTGTCTGAGGATAGCTATTAATATCATCCTTGGCAACAAGCGTTCGCACATTCTCTCCATCAATGTACCACTTCAACTCATCCTTCGTCCACGTCGTCGTATAGTTATGGTACTCCTCCTGCATACCACCCTTAACGTAGTGCCACCCCGCCTTGGTAAAGTCCTCAACACCCTTTCCGTAGTAGTTCGTCGAAGCATGGGTGTCATTCGCGCCCAGAATCTCCCAATCGACCTCATCCAGATCGTCGCTCAGCCACATCATGGAGCTGACGATTCCAATACCGGGAGCGGCCTTCATGACGAGTTCGGTGCGGCCAAAGAAAAAGTAGAACACGGTGCGCAGAGTAGGCGAGTCACCCTGCTTGGCGACGGTGAAGGCAGCACCATCGTTCTCATCGTAGGTGACGCGACCGACATGGTTGTCCCAATGGTCGCTGGAGGGCGTGTCGTTGAAGTGCCAGAGATGACTGGTTCCGAAAGCCGGGTTGGGTTTGCAGTCTGTTTCGTTGAGAGGGTTGCAGTCGGTTGTTGTCTGAGCAGCCGCGAGGCCAAAGATGGCGGCCGCGGGAAGAATGTATCGCGAAAGCATGGTGGTTGATCCGAGTTCAGTTCTATCGAATAAAAAGAGAGGAAAAATGAATGAGATGAAAAAGCGAGTCGAGTCTGTCGAGATCAAAGGAGTGAATGGGTGATGAAACGAATGAAACACCCAAGGATCGAGCAATATGAGATAGACAGTGACAGACAAGGAAAGAAGAACAACTCAAAGGAAAAAGAGGAACTTGTTGATCTACCTACTCAAAGAGCATGCATGAATAATGAGAGAGAAAAAAGAAATGGAGAGAGAGAATCAGAGCGGCAAACGGCAGAAAAGGAGACAGAAGAGTACCAGTACCGAGGACCCATTCTCGCAGGCCAAGCATGACAGGGCTCTCAGGAGGCCATCGCCAAAACCTCTAGATCGAATGGGCCTTGATTAATTTCAGACCACTCAGAAAGGCCTGTTCTTGTGTCTAACAGCGCCGGCGTGTCACCTACAAGGGGACATGCGACGCGCCAAGACCTGGGCGGGAAGGGCTTTTTGCATGGGTTCTTTACAGTAAGTTTTTATGGGCTCCTCTACTGAGTGTTGAAATTAGAACCAGGATATAGGACGGGCTAACGAATTGGCATATCCACTTGAGGATCTTGGCTGAATTGAAATTTGAAGCTGTTGCTAAATATGAACATGACATGGCAAATGGAACATTGAGTGAGGTGAGTCGTAGATCGACAGGGGGAAAGGGGGGCGGGAAGTGGGATATTTTTTATTGGTGCTTGGTGAACATGCAAGATCTGGAAATTGGGACTAGACTAATGCAGCGGGAGGCTCTGCATATTATTCGGGTTTAAACTTTTTGAATTCATGATAACCATAACATAAAGGGTAACTCAATTTGCACTCATTCTCATTCTCGCAACATCTCTCCGAATAGAGAATATAGCTCAGATGACCATTGACCAATATCAGTCAATGTTTCTCAAGTTTCGGATACATTAATCTTGATCCTTGCATTGCGATTTAAACTGACCCCATTGCAAAGGCAAGGATGGTGCGGTCAGTCATTTATCTTGGGCTATACATAGCCCAGCCCACCTTGATCTTACCCTTAGGCCTTGCTGGCAAACTTGGCTTTGACTCTCTTGCTTGACTCAACAACAAGGTCCTCGTTGTAGATCTTGAGGACGCTGGGGTTCTGGCTGATGGCTTGCGCCCACTTGTAAAAGTTGGGGGTCTCCTTCTCGAGGCGGGAGGGGAGACTGGTTGGCAGGAGGCCGTGCTTGGCGGAGGATAGCAGTCGAACGACGAATGGAGCTATGAGGACCTGTTCTCGTTAGATGATGTCTATCAAGGGCCTTAGGTCAGTACCTCTGCAAAGGTGAGCTTATCGCTCCCGTTGAAGAAAGGCGCCGCATTCTTGAGAAGAGGCTCAACCTCCTTGACGATACCATCAACGGCATCGTTCAAAGCCTGAGAAACCTCCTCCTCCGTCTGGGCCCTGTAGATAGCCTTGCCGACATGCGCCTGGACCTTGCTCGAGTACGCATCAGCGAAGAAGGCGATTCTCGCTCTGGTCAACGGGCCGTTCTTGTCCGTGGACGCGGGGAGGAGATGGCTGGGATACGCATCTGCGAGGAACTGGGCGACGATAGCGGACTCGGTGATGGTCTCGCCATTGTAGATGATGGTTGGGACGAGGCCGCGGGGGTTGATCTGCAGGTATTCTGGGGATCGGGGCGTGTTGAGATCAATGATTTCCTCCTTGAAGGAGAGACCAAGCTCGGCGAGGGTGATGTGTGCCCTGTGCGCGACTGCGGGGGGTTTGTCAGCGGAGTCTTTGGGACGATATGATGAACGGTGATATACATACAAGGGCACGCGTGGTTGGTGTAGAGGGTGATGTCTGCTTGAGGTTGAGAGCCCATTTTGATAGCTGTGTTGATACGTCGAGTAGTAATTTGTTTGGCAAAGGTATTTGAAAAGAACAAATTCCTAGCAGGACTTGTAAGTCTTGTAGTAAACAACCCCGCCATTTCTGTACGGATACTCGGCAGGAAGACAGTGAAGCAACGCTGCATTATTAATTCAATCGGCATTTCGCAATATTGCACCATCGGCTTTGAAATACATCCGAAGCGCGAGGAGTGGTTGCGTCATTTCGGGTGTTTGATTGATAAGACGCGAGAGGGGGTGACGCATCTTGTGTAACTTTCCTTTTCGTGATGGATGTTGGTCTGATGGAATGAGGCTTGAGTATTGATGTTTTTGGTAGTGTAATTACTTCCTGATGGAGTAATTGGTGATGGGATTGATCGTCGCTAAGCTTCTGACGTGAGACGGGTGTTGGCGTCGCACTAAAGGCTGTAGGGTGAGCCAAGATTTGGACGACTTTGCGACGACAGTTCATGAATGAGACGACATGAAGGGCTTATTTGGGGCATTCGAGAGATAGTGACGGCTTTCAAGATTATCCCATAATGTTGGTGTGCTTTTTCTGCCTCCAAAGTCCAGAAATTGGTCTCTTACGTGAATTCTGTTGGTGATTTTCGACATGCTGATGCCAGGACTGCAACACTAACATGGACATTCTGACTGCGAGAATACTAGTCTTAGAATATCATCAATCACGTTCCAATTCTATATACAAATAATATTCTGAATTTCATGGATGCTAGCAAGGTGAAGCTCTTTTCATTCTCCTCGAGGGGGTGAATGCTGCTCACTGGAGGAATCCCGTAACAGCAGAAGCATCCGACTGCCTGCAGTTATTCACGGTCACAAGAGAATGACAAGATCCAAAGAACTCGTCATTTACCTTTTCTTTCCAAGCTTCCAACACAATTGAATCTTTATAATTGTATAAAAAAATCTGGGAGAGATGATCGGAGGTGGAAGTGCTTTTGCTTCGTGCTCAAAGGATCGTAAAGCTGTTCGAAAGGGATGCGGCAGTGAAAACACCACCAACGACAAAGAACAGGCATGACCAAACAGTCTACTCCTTTCGCTAATCACCCTGACTTCAAATAACACCTATGATGTCTCTCACTCCGACGGGCGAATGTGCGTGTTTGCACTGTCACTACAGGCAGCTCGCCGGCTCTGGCACTGTAAGTAGCCGGCAACTCAGCAAACACTGCCAAACCACATCTACTACTGGCAAGATGGCAATGAAATCGGGGCGCAGGCAACCCAGTGAATCACAGTGGGAAAGCTCTGCAACCTCTGCAGCAGGCGATCTCCATCTACGCTCCTTCCTCACCCCTCCGCCTCACAATACCATCCCCTTTCCCTTGACACTGAACCGCGTGCGTGTTGCATACCCCAAATTTTATCACGCAAACAGGAATTTACAAACAAATATCTTCAATATACTCTGAGCTGACGCTCATCTTTCTTCATCTCTACTTGCCATGGCGTCGCGAGGTTGGCGTGATGTAAGTTGGCGTGATGGAGCCTCGGGCTCAGGCCAAAACTCTCGAACCCAAGTTTGCACTTATTTCAAAAGAGGACATTGCAACTTCGGCAAGAACTGCAGGTTCCTTCATGATACCTCACTACTTTCTGGAAGCCATGTGCCACAGACTCCTGCTCTCAGCGCAAACAATCATGCCAAGAAGCGACAGCTGGCATGGAAAGGACTTCTTCGCAAGGATCCCTCAAACTTTCGAGGGTCATCTGGCATGAAAGAACTCCAAAAGTTCTGGCAGAGAGCTCTGGATGTTCTGAACGATGACGATCACGAGTTCCACCAGAAGCTTGCTCACGAACTCGTCAACGACAACAGTAACGGCCCAAGATACATTCTCCAGACAGCGGAGAATGGGTGTTCGTCGGACATTGTGGTTATGAAACCCCCTTTCCTGTTTCTTCAGGTAATTTCGCACTCAAGCCTCACCGATCATTTATCTATTTGTACCAATCTTGGTACTATCTACACGCTCTTCGCTGGCACCAATGGAGATCGCAGCATTAGTCTGTTAAGCTCCTTGTGCGAGCAAGCTCTGGAGAGCACTGAGCTGATTGCCGACATACTTGAGTCAACATTTCCAGAGATCGTCCGAGTCATTCTCACGGCATTCCATCAGCTGCTCAACAGAGTCCCACGAACACGATTATGTGAGGAACTACCTGATCTCATGAAGTCTGTGGACAAGCTTGTTACACAGATGGCTGAGGATGACCTCAACGGAAACCTGGATGAGTTCCTGAACCGCGTAGCTGTCTTGAAGAGAATGGTCACTTCTGCCAAGGAGTCTCTTGATTCAATCGAGGCTTCCGACAAGCGGCGAGGCAAGCAGCCTGTTTCTTCGATATTCCCCAAGAACATCGAATATCCTGGGGGTCGACACGACAACGACTTTGCCGATATCTCCAAGATTGCCATTCTTCCAACATATGGAGAAATCGTCAGCGAGCAGGACGAGTATCTACCATCCACCAACTTCACGGATCCCCATGTTCTTGATGATCCTTTCCAGCGCCACATCGACTCCATGTTTCGGCTTGTCAGACACGACATCCTCGGCCCAGTCAAGGACATTCTTGCAGACCTTCTGCGCTCCGACAACCTCATGGCTGGTCGTCTCTCGAGCGGAAATCCACAAGCCCATGTCTACCTAGCAACATGCGTTGACAAACTCGTCAGCAGCAAGAAGCGTGGCACGGAAGCTGTCTTGACTTTTATGCCTCCCCAGCACATTCTCAACAAGTCACTTGAGAAACAACAAGCGTGGTGGAATGCTTCTGCCCGTCTGGGCTATGGCACCTTGGTGTGTTTCGTAGCTCCTGGCGCTGACTCTCAAGGCGTGAGCGTGCTGTTCTTTCAAGTCACCAAGAAGAGCACCGGCAGCGCGGGAAAAGATGACGCTGACACCAACAGCGATATTGCTCCATTGCATGGTGCGCCAAGCATCACCGTCAAACTTGCAAATCATTCGCGACATGATCTGCTGTTGCTGGCAAAGCTGTACAATACCAAAGCCCTTGGTGTTCTCGTTGATTTCAATGGTGTCATTCCGGATACCTTTGTTCCTATCCTAAAGAACCTTCAGAGGATCAAAGATGAGAATCATATCGCCTTTCAACAATGGATCCTCCCGAGCCCATCCGAGGATCAGAGCGTATCAATACCGGGCTACGCTCGTAGACTGGACTTCACTTTCTCTTTGAAGTCCATCACCAAAGACAAAGCGATCGATATCTCTCTTGACCCTGAGGAGCCTCAGAACTTGAGTATTGAAGAACTTGAGGAAGCGACAGGGCTCGACGCAGGTCAATGTTGCGGCTTGGTTGGTGCTCTCACTCGAGAGTATGCACTCATTCAAGGTCCTCCTGGAACAGGAAAGTCATACCTTGGTGTCCAACTTCTGAGAGTTCTTTTGGCGGCTAAGCAGAAAGCTCATTTGGGACCGATTCTTATCATGTAAGTTGCTTTTGTTCGCATTCATTAGCTTATGTCTGCTTCATATACTAACACAGGATACAGTTGCTACACAAATCATGCTCTGGATCAGTTCCTCAAACATCTCCTCGACGTCGGTATCACTCGCATCATTCGAATTGGTAGCCGCAGTGAGGCCCCGGAACTCGAAGGCCTAAATCTTCGTGTCGTCAGCAAGGAAACCCAAAAGACAGTCGGCGAGCGCATGACCCTTGCCAGTGCCTTTAGTCAGAAGGACTCGAGTTCACATACCGCCGCGGAGGCAGTGACCTCTCTACGTCTTAGACGAAATGGTCCGAGTTGGGAGTTGCTTGAGGACTTCTTAATGGAAGACAATCCTGACATCTACGAGCAGTTCGCTGAAACAGCGGATGAATTGACGGGTGCGGACAGTGATCCTCTGCTGATGTGGCTTGCTGCAGGAGATGCAGACATCCAAGAGCCAGCAGGGTTTGACTTGGTGACAACAACTTTGGCAGCTGAGAAGAACATCAACTTGCTCTCTCGCTGGGAGCGCCATGCTCTCGTTGAACATTGGATGAAACAACATGAAGAAGAGCAGACAGATGTCCTTTTCGAAGCGATGGACGACGTTGAAGAGCAGTGGAAGAACATCAACAAGGTACACGACGGTGTCAATCAGCGAACGTTGCGTCAGGCTGAGGTGATTGGCTTGACTACCACATCCCTAGCTGGCCGAATCGATATGCTCAGAAGTCTGAAATGCAAGGTGGTTATCTGTGAGGAGGCAGGTGAAGTCAAAGAAGCTGATATCATATCTGCTTTGATGCCTGGGGTTGAGCACTTGATCCAGATTGGAGACCACAAACAACTCCGACCTCAGATCAACAACTTTGACTTGTCACTTGAGTCAACTTCTGGACAGAAATGGCAACTTGATCGCAGCCAGTTTGAGAGACGAGCTGAGGGTGAACCCGGTCTTGCACCAGCGCCATTCACACAGCTCGACGTCCAGAGACGAATGCGACCCGAAGTCTCGCGCCTGATCCGAGGAGTCTATCCCGATCTTAAGGATCATGACAATGTCCAAAACCTCCCAGATGTAGTTGGCATGCTCGACAATGTTTTCTGGCTAGATCATAGCCACGAGGAGGATAACGGCGGAGATGGCACCCGTCTTCGCTCCCGCAGCAACCGATGGGAGACAGACATGGCTACGGCTCTCATCCGTCATTTGGTTCGACAAGGAAAGTACCGAGCTGAGGACATCGCTCTCTTGACGCCATACGTGGGCCAGCTTCAGCAACTCAAAGCTGCTCTTAGCAGCGACTTTGAGATCTGTCTCGGCGATCGTGATCGCGAACAGCTAGCGCACGAAGACTTTACGGATGATCTGAGTTCCAAGAAGCCCGTTGAGAAAAAGAAGTTGTTGAAGACCATTCGGCTCGCGACAGTCGATAACTTCCAAGGAGAAGAAGCCAAAGTCATTGTTGTGTCTTTGGTCCGCAGCAACCCCGAGCGAAAGGTTGGTTTCCTCCGAACCGAGAATCGAATCAACGTCCTTCTGAGTCGCGCCAAACATGGAATGTATTTGATCGGGAACACCGAGACCTACCTCAACGTTCCGATGTGGGCAGATGTACATGAGATACTTACTAAGTCCAATGCTGTTGGCAGGGAGCTCAGGCTTTGTTGTCCTCGCCATCCAGCAACTCCCATCACCTGCTCTGAGCCAGAGCACTTCCTGACTCGAAGTCCCGAGGGTGGATGCACCCTACCCTGCTCTCGACGGTTGGAGCCATGTGGCCATAAGTGTCAGGCGACTTGCCATTCGGATGCCATGCACGATGCGTTCTCATGTACACGACCATGCCCTCGCCTCAGAAATACATGCGACCACATCTGTCCTCAACTTTGCGGTCAACCCTGTGGCCCTTGCTTGATCAAAGTTCACAACGTTGAACTTCCTTGTGGCCATGCCATCGAAACGCTGTCGTGCTACCAGACGCAGGACTTGGCATCGGTTCGGTGCCCCCATCCAGTTGAGAGAGAGCTCCCTCAATGCGGCCATACAGTGACTATGAAGTGTCATCAACTTGGTAACACTGTGACGCCTCATTGCATGCAACCTTGCGGCGATATCCTTGACTGCGGTCATCAATGTTCTGGAACTTGCTCGACCTGTCAAGCAGGGGAGCACAAGAACTGCACCAAGCTTTGTGGTCGCGCGTACAGTGGTTGTAACCATCGATGCACTCAGAAGTGCCATACTGGAGAAGACTGCGGAAGTTGTCAGGAGCCTTGCGAGGTAAGTCTCTACAATCTACTCATACTCTGGCTCAATTTACTCACCACAGTTTACTATAGGTTCAATGCCCTCACTCCGCCTGCACGTCTGCCTGCAACAAGCCATGCGCTCCTTGTATCGAGCCCTGTACTTGGTCGTGTCCTCACGAGGGCTCTTGTTCGATGCCATGCTCAGCACCCTGTGATCGACTCCCTTGTGACAAACGATGCGACAAGATGCTGCCCTGTGGTCATCGATGCCCAAGTTTCTGTGGAGAGGTTTGCCCTGTCGATTATTGTCAGGAGTGTAGCAACAAGAAAATGGCGATTGTTGACCTTTTGGAGTTCCGATCATACTCCAAGATCAACTTGTACGCGACTCCGATCGTCGTTCTCGGATGCGGCCACTTCTTTACCAGCGAAACTCTGGATAGTCTTGTTGGCCTCAATGAAGTTTACACTACGGACATGTTTGGAAGCTACACGGGATTGAAAGACGTCTCTACGTCTCTCACCGAGAAGACCCCTTGTTGTCCAAGCTGCAAGCGCTCGATTCGACAGTTCGCTACCAAGCGATACAACCGAGTCATCAATCGAGCCGTCATGGACGACATCTGCAAGCTTTTCCTCATCAAAGGACGCGAAGCACTTGAGAAGCTTAACCGCAAGCTTCTCAAGGCTGAAACTTCGCTTGGTGCGTCTCGTCGATCAACAGCACCAGGGCATCACCATACGGCTACGACTTTCTTCAGAGAGCGACACGCAGTGATCAAGCAGCTCGAAGACAACGCCGTGGATCTCCAGAAGATGATGGGGGAAGACAACCAGCCTATTAAAAAGCTATGCGATGCTATCGCAACATCGCGACCTCGGGACTCTGGTGGTTCACAGTCCGTCACTGAATTAATGGATGCTATGAAGCTCTCTCAGTCTTCACCTGGCGTCCAAATTCTTCTGGGTGCACGACTTCTTGCTCTTGAAGCTCAGCAGGTGCAGCTGATGGACGCATACGCGGTTTCCAAGATGAATGGATGGAAACTTCACGAGAACGCACTCAGTCTCCCTGTCACGGACAAATGGTTCAAGGCTTGCAAGGAGTTGATGGAGGAGGCGAATGAGCAAAAACTTCCGCGAATCTTCGTTGCGACCGTTCTAGGATTCGCCAAGGTTGCTAGAGCTTCAACTTGGTCCAGCAAACAACAGAAGGGTGAGGGTGAGTCTTCATCCGGTAAAGGTGATGAGGGCAAGACTGGAATTGTGGCAACAGCCCGTGGCCTTCTCCCTACCGCTCTTGAGTCTTGTTCCAAGTTCGCCGATGGTGAGACTCTCAAGAAGAGAGTTGAGGATATGATGGAGTTGTACAATCCCAAGTACGAAAAGACTACACCAGAGGAACTGGCAGCAATTCGATCTGCCATGGTCAGTGGACCTCAAGGCATGGCGACAAACTCTGGTCATTGGTACAACTGTGTCAACAGCCATCCGGTAAGTTTTCCCCTTGATCAATGCACTGAATAAACTCCTAACTTTGATGGTTCATTTAGTTTGCGGTCGGAGATTGTGGAATGCCCATGGAAGAAGCGCGCTGCCCCGAATGCGGCGAACGAGTCGGTGGTTCTAGGCATACACCAGTAGAAGGTGTCACTCGAGCTGAGGAGATGGAAACTCCTGCACGTCAAGCTGAGATAGTTGAGGGACCTGTTGGTGGACAAGAGCTAGACTTGATTTCATTCGAGTAGAGATGAGTCATCATTGTCCGAAGTGACAATTGGAGGAGACACTTGAGATACGCTGGGGTGTTGATGTTTTGACAAATGCTCTACCATGGATGAGTAGACACTGTTATATCATGGAACGATATCGACGTGTCCAGAGAACGGACAGATACACAATAGGCACGTAATGTATGAGAATTAGTGTGCAATAATACATCTGTATATAGTGCAAGGTAATAACTATGTTGCAAATGATTACTTGTGAATGTTTTGAACGCAAAATGGTATTGAAAGACGAACTGCTCAAACTAAAAGCTACATCTTAACTCTTTGATAGCTCTATCGTGTACTTGTGCTTTTCTCCTCATACAGTCATAATACAAAACAAGACTTTACTCATACAGCCCAATAACTCTAGTGATCTGTTGCTTTGGTGGGCATTTAGTATCCGTGGCCTGTCTCTTTGTCAGCATCAAGTTCAATCACACATCATCAAGAATACTTACGTCCAAGAGATCGTCCCATCTTAGACATCTCCTTAGCCTGAGTCTGCTTGACCTTAGCCCTCCTCGAATCCTCCTTGGCCTCAATCTCCAATCTCTTAACATGCTCCCTGGCCTCCCTCACACTCAATCTCGCCTCCTCGAGCGCACGATCAGCCTCGCGCTCCGCCCTCTCAGCATCCTGGACTCGTTCTCTAGCTTCAAGAACAGCAGGGTCATGCTCGTTACGGTTTCCACCTAGACGAGACAAGAAGCCGCCGTTGGAGTTGCGGCGAGAGGGGGAGCGGGATGATGAGCGGGAATGTCGACGGTCGTAGGAGGAGGCTGAGCCGCGGGAGTGGCGGTGGGAGGATGTGGATGTTCGGGTGGAGGTGGGCTCGTGGCGGGATGAGGAGGAGAAGAGGCCGTGCTTGCGGGGGGGTTCCTCGCGGATTGGCTCTGGGGAGGGTTCGCGACGACCAAAGAGACCCATGATGATGATTTATAGTGATTATTTATAAGTGTAGTGTAGTGTAGTGTAGTTTAGTGTAAGTGATACCGTGTAAGTGGGTAGTGGATATCGTGTAAGTGGCAGTGGAGGTAGTTCAGTGTAAGTGAAGATAAAAAGAAGCTTTTTCACAAGAATCTAGGCGTCTCTTGGCCCCTATTTCTATCACTTCCCATCCCTACCAGTGATGCCATTCCCAACTATGATCGCCAAAACTTCAAACCTGCTTTATTACCGTGACGTCAATGCATGCGCGCAGGGTAGCAAGGGTCCAACCAATCACGACGTGGAGATGACGGTATCGGTGGCGTAGACGGTGATGACATTCAGAGCATGAGAAGTGAAGTAATTGGTGTAAGAAAGATGATCAGTTAGTTTGTAATGATGCATGAAATGCCTCTGATATCATATCAGCTTGAGGGGTGTTGAAAGAAATGTAACACGTTTGCCAAGATACGAGAATTCCAGTGTCGACGTTGCAGGTTTAGAGTTTATCAACGGTTACAATCCGCAACTTAATTGATTGTCATCATCAATCTTATACAGTAGCATACGATCTCTGTGGATCAAAGATCTACAGCCCATCATCTTCTCAATGCTTGGCCTCACCTTTTGCTGATATCTCATCGTGATCCCTCATCAGCGTGGCTGTGCACTTTTGCCCCTCAAGTCTCGGCACATTGCGTACATTGGTCTCACCAGCTAGAATCAGAATCATCTCATTAAGGACGCGCTAAATGAACAATTGTAGAAACAAAATAAATGCCATGAGATGTAATCGGTAGACATAAAAAATAAAGTGGTTGGTTGTAGCTAGAGCGTGACAAAATGACTTCCTCAAGTAGTCTACTCCTCCCGCTAATTTGCCTCGCATTCCGAGCGAAAATAGCCTGTAAATAGTAAATAGCAAAAAAACAACGCATAACACCAGATTTCCCTATGTGCTTCATGCCGCACGATATATACAGTGAAAAATACCCATAACGGGCCAAAAATAAACCATGGGAGCCGAATAGAGCCACATCCCTGCTTTCGTTCGATCACATTCGATGGATGGGATGACAGGTGGTCTTCGTATTCGATATTAAACGCTCGTATTGTATCATGTTCACATAACCGTGCATCCGCCCTCCTCACGATCCTTCTTGACGCTAAGCGCAACACGCGCCGCCTCGGTGAAGGCCTCGTTGACACCTCTGTTCTTCATGGCGGAGCACTCGAGGTACCGGAGGGCGTTTATGCGGCGCGCCACCTCGAGGCCCTGGTCGTAGTTGATCATGGGGCGTTTCTCGCGGGGTTCTCCTGATTCGTTCTCCTCCTCCTCGCCTTGCTCGCGGAGGTCGCACTTTAGCGCTACGAGGACGAGTTTGGTGCCGGGGCAGTTGTCGGCGATCTCGCCTACCCACTTGGATTCGACGTTTTCGAGCGAGTCTTTGCTGTCGACCGAGTAGCAGAGCATGATGAGATCTGTGTCGTCTGGAATGCGTTAGTTTAGTTGAGAGTTAGTGTGTAGAGGTCAAGTACCGTAGGATAGGGAGCGTAATCGGTCGAATTCTTCCTGGCCTGCTGTGTCCCAGAGGGATAGCTCGATGTGGACATTATCGACAAAGATGTCTGCGTTCGTTAGCGATGCGTGTACGCAGAAGAATCGAGTATCGTACCGTGGACGTAGTTCTCAAAGACGGTGGGTTCGTAGACAGTAGGGAAGTAGCTATAATCAATGAGCCTCTCTCTTCACGTGCATCTCCCTGAGAACATACCCTCTCGTAAAGACGTTTAACAGCGATGTCTTTCCACAAGCACCGTCACCCCTAAATCAGATCAGCGCAATGTCCTCCCATTCCTTTCGTATGTGACGCACAGCAACACCAGCTTTCGCTGCACAGTTTTGGATCCTCCACAAAGAGCAGGCATTCTGACAAATGTGATTCAAATCGTGGGTATCTTTCGTAGTTTGTAGAAGAAAAAAGGGAAAAGACGGCTGGGCTTTTTCGCGTCGTTGAAATAAGTTGAATCTCGGTTCCGTGCAGGGCCCTGTTCAAGGTTGGCGTGCGCAGATCGAATTCGCGGGAACTGTTGGTAGTTATCGATTAGACGCAAGGCGAATTGATCCGTTGTATGTAGGGATTAGGTAGGAAATTGAATGGCCGTTTCCAGGTCGCGAATGAAGGATAGAGAATGCAAGGTTGTGAAATGGAAGTTGAAGTCAGAGAGAGGCCAGCGCAAGGGAAAATGGGGGGCACTGGAACTCTAGGCCTTGGGTCCTCTCGAGCAGTGGAGTCGACAGCGAAGAAAGGCGGGCAGGGATTATTTTCGGCGCCCCTTGAGGGGATGCTTCACATGACAGAATAAAACTCACTCAGCAACCACACTAAGTTACGGGGCTTATTTCTGTTCCTCTTTAAATGTGTCCCCTTTTTTTCTGCACATCCTGTGGAACCACTTTCTCTTTTTCTTGCAGTAGCGTCGACCCGTCACGTTAATTGGCTCTTTCACCCGTCGCTACCAAGATTGCCTCTTTTAAAGTCCCGGTTCGTTGAATGCGCCAAAGAGGGTTAAGCTCCGAGTCTTTACTGTAATTCGATAGTGTTAGCTTGATGCTACGTCGCAAATCGTTGCGAATAACTAATCATGACCTGCGGATAGCGAGAATGTCCTGTGCATAAGAGAGATAGCGGCACCTGAAACTATACCTGACTTTGAGTTGGTGCAGTGACGATTCATGGTGGCTTTGCGACTGAATCGTAACATCAAAGTGGCTTCGTTTATTTTCCGCCCGCAGAGGTAAGGTAGGTATCACGCGGAAGAGGCGATAATTATTGCAACACTGAAAAAGCCAGCTTGTTCAATATTGGACAAGAGACTTGTTTCTATTAAAACCTTGATTCGGTTCATGCCGATGACCCTATAAACTCAACCCGACATTCCAATCTAATCATGTCGTCCAAAACGTAAATGTGCAACTTGGGAGCTATCAACAGAGGCCGCCCATTGTAGAATCCATATCTAATCTTGGTCCCTTTGATATCCACGACGCGCTCCGCCCATACGTTCCGCAAGACCCTTGTGGCCTGCTTGTTGGTGCAACTTATTCACGAAGCTGCGATCGCCTCCGCGCTCTCGTGCCTTGTCATCTGCTTCTCGAAGTGCTGCCTCCCGTTCCTCCAGCGCGGTGAGACGCTTCGAGCGATCGTCATCGAGCTCTGTTGCTGCAGACTGCATGGCGGCTAACTTGCGCTGACGCTCCTCCTCCTTAGCTTTATCGTCTTCTTCATTGTGTCGTGGTCGCCTGTCGCGAGAGTCGGGATAGCTTCTTCGGAAATCTCTTCGACTATCGCGCGGGCGCTCGTCGCGTGGTCGCTCATGGCGGGAGCGATGCTCACGTCTGTGGTCTCTGTCCTCTGAGTCATCGCGTCTTCGTCGCGAACGATCCTCTCGACTGTCATCTCTGCGCCGCCTGTGCCGATCTTCCCTTGAATCATCGCGACGTCGTGGACTTTGCGATCGCGAATCAGAGCGTCGTCGTCTGCGATGTCTATCGTCAGGGTCCGCGCTGCGATGACGATGCCTCCTTCGATGCCTATCGTGTCGATCTTCTCTCTTCCGTGACTTTTCCTTCTTCTTATCGTCATCAACTCCCATCGAGGAGAGTAGTTGTCGGTACTTGCTAGGGTTGTTCATCATGTCTTCGTAGGCCTTTTGTTCTTGTCGCTTGATAGCCAGCAACGGATCGTCGCGAATCTTTGCAGCTGTATCCCTCGCAGTATTCGCATTCTGCAGCGCCATAAAACTCTCTGTACCCGCATCTTTCTCTAGCTTCTTATGTTCTGTGCCCTTGATAAGGTTGTCGATACGTCGCTTGCCCAGCAAGTACGCTTCTGATTCTTCTGTCGTGCCGCCTTCTCCGTCGTTGGGGCCTTGGTACATCCAGTCAACGCGATCAACGCGCTTTTTCCCTCCTGCAGCCTCGAGCTGTCGTTGGACTTCTTCATTTTTGAGTTCCTCTTTGATTTCGTCGATACGCTGTTGTGTTCGCTTGCGCTCGGCGAGGGCCTTTTGCTCTTCATCCCAGACGGCCTGTTGATTGCGCCGCAGCGCGGGATGGAAGGACTTCTTCAAATTCAGATCGCCTCCACCCATTTTGACGGTTGCTTGGTATATATGTTGGGGAGAAGAGGAGGGCGGCTTTGATGATAATGTAGAGGGAGGAAAGTTGGCTGGTTAGATGTTCGGAGTACAGTGGGGTGGCAATTGTATCCAGGCAACTGGGTGCAAAAAACGAGGAAATGCATGGGCCCATATTTATTTTTATCCTAGAAACTTAGACCAGTGATCCTAGGTGACAGAAAGACTTCGGCAAACTACGGTAGAATTAGGTGACTCGCTGATGAGTTTATTTTGACGTCCTCTAATACAGTCTCGAGTTTCTTGCTCTCTGAGGTTATCCTCGAGGTTATTTAGCTTTTTCGCATTTATATCAGTAAATTAAACAGTGAGACTCCGAACCCGGCCGACACATCAGTGGTCAAAAACCAGACAAGGTTCATCTGCCTGGATGACTCAATAGCTGCCTTGGATGAAAACCACGCAACATGGTGTATGCGCTCCCTCAGACACAAGCATCGCCAACTGTGTCTCTTGTATCACGACTGGTCTGCTTGCCCATGCCCTCCGCAGTAATAGACTCCTTTTCAGTCCCATGTCATGTTCATGGTCCTATGCTGCATCAATCGTCAAACATAAAGCAGCCATTCACTTCATATAGACCATGGTGAAAGTAGCATTCTAATGCATTTCCTCTTGTATTGTACAGTCGTATCTAATATACAACATATTCCGTCCTTTCAACATCCTCTTCATCATCGCGTAGTCGTACATTCCCCCTCGTTGCTTGTTGGCGCATTGTTCGAACCCGTGGACTGCAAAAAGCGAAGAGCAGCCTAATGGGTGAAAGTGTTTTTAGGTGAGGAGTGAGAGAAGGTTTATAGTTTCTAGGACGGATACCACTAGACCACTCTTCGCTATAGGTAATAGAGTGACTTTGGTATATGAGGGGTGTGTAGTCGTACATTCCCCCGTATTCCTCGTTGACGGTGTATTCGAACTCGTGGACTGCAAAAAGCGAAGAGCAGCCTAGTGGGTGAAAGTATTTTTAGGTGCGGGATGAGAGAAGGTTTATAGGTTCTAGGAACGTATGCCACTAGACCACTCTTCGCTGTAGGTAACAGAGTGATTTTGGTATATAAGGGGTGTGTAGTCGTACATTTCCTCTCGCTCGTTTCCGTGCCCGGCTCTTTACCAACTGGCTCGCTTCACACCAGGCAAGTTTCCAGCCATAGCCTCCATTCGGAAATTGTACTACAATCGTCAGTCCAATTCTTCCCCTCTTTCCATTCGACTTACTCGAGTCATCTTGAAATCACTCAACACACCACGTCCTTGACCACCCATGATACATCTGTTTCGAATCTGCGTTGGTCGAGTGTAGCAGTGCATCTGTGTCAATTGAAGCTGTGCCTCGGCGCGGACTCGTGGGGGGAGGGTCGTGTTGCGGATAATGTATCGGAGAGCTTGTCTATCGGCCTCGAGTTAGCCTTTTCCTCCTCGTAGATAACCTTTCCGATCGATCATTGTGTTCGCGGCGGGGAAGAGTTTGCGCACCTCTCGGTCTCGTGGGCCTCAAAGACCTTGCGCTTTGTGTGGTCGCGCAGGGTGCGGACGTTGACGAAACAGCCCAGGTCGAGCTTCTTGGCGCGGAACATCGACATGGTGGGCGGTTTGGTCGGGGGTGTCGATGATGAAGCTGTCGGGAGATCTTGAATTGACGACGAGCCAAATTCAAGATGGAGTTTGGCTTGCCGAGGATTAGCCGACCCTCTCAATTCTGGTGCTCCAGGCTGTAAGTCAACACAATCGGCTGGACTTGTCAGCGCAAATATTTCATCAAGTGATTAATTAATGGGTTAGTGGTCGTTTGAGTGAATTCCTTGAATATTTGTCTCCTCCTTTATTATGCAACTTCAAGCGGTGCTTTGGTTGTTCTTGATTAGCTCACTTGTAGGGGCACTGAAGGCAGACCACCCAAGGTGTAATGGACCAAATCCAGTGTTGATCTAGACAGCCAAAACTGTACCGCATCGTTTTTAAAGACACATACCGTATCGACGAGAATTAAAAAGCGAATTCTTATAGCGAACTTCTGAAGCTACTTCACTTGATCTCAGGTGCATTAAGCTCTGTACCTGATGTAAACCTCATTGATCTAGGGTATCCAATGTGGAGTGATGATCCCCAAACCATCCAGGGGATGCGTGGCCTGGAATGCGACGTGACGCAGCCTCTGGTCTTGGTACGATTAGCCAACCTTGCATCTGCAATAAGCCTGAACAATCGCCTGAATTTCTCAACAATGGAATTCATGTCTCACATCTAACCACAATTCTTAGCTGATCCATCTCCATCATGGATCACAGTAGGGAGAATCTCCTTAACGGAGCCGACCGTGCATCTTTTGACACAAGCGACGATTCCGATGCTTACTCTGACATCGACGCAACTGATTATCTCAACAAGAATAAGAATTCCCAATCTGACGCTGCGGGTAAACGGCGTCTACGATATCTTCGAAGCTGGCGCGCAAAGAAATGCTGCTTCACCGTCATTGGCACTCTCATAGTCGTTTGGCTCGTCATCTCAGCAATTGGATCATTTGCCTGGAAAAAGATAAAGACACCACCCGCTGAGGGAGACTCACCACCATGGTACCCCAGTCCAAAAGGCGGTACTTCCCAAAACTGGGCGAAGAGTTATGATCGGGCTGCTAAGCTGGTCAGTAAAATGACATTGGCTGAAAAAGTCAACATTACCACTGGAACAGGATGGAGCATGGGTTTAGCAGTCGGCACGACTGGCGCGGCCAACAATGTCGGATTTCCAGCGTTGGCATTACAAGATGGACCTCTCGGAGTACGGTTTGCTGACAATGCAACTGCCTGGCCAGCTGGTATCACAGTCGGTGCTACATTCAACAAGAAATTGATGTATGAGCGTGGACGAGCTCATGGAAAGGAAGCAAAGGGCAAAGGCATCAATGTCATTCTTGGCCCGGCTATTGGACCTCTTGGACGAGCACCCGCTGGTGGGAGAAATTGGGAGGGCTTTGGTCCAGATCCTTATCTGCAGGGCGTTGCAGGAGCTGCGACGATAAAGGGAATACAAGATTCTGGAGTCATGGCGACGATCAAGCACTTTATCGGTAATGAGCAGGAACATTTCCGCCAGGCGTGGGAATGGGGTCTTCCGAATGCCATTTCATCCAACATTGACGATCGGACGCTACATGAGATCTACGGATGGCCGTTCCAAGATGCTGTCAAGGCTGGTGTGGCGAGTGTTATGTGCTCGTATAACATGGTCAACAACTCATATGCCTGCCAGAACTCAAAGCTTTTGAATGGAATTCTCAAAGATGAGATGGGATTTCAGGGGTTTGTCATGTCGGATTGGTTGGCGCAGAGATCTGGTGTTGCGAGTGCTCTTGCTGGGTTGGATATGAGTATGCCGGGAGATGGACTCAAATGGGCAGATGGAGAATCTCTCTGGGGCCCTCGACTCACGCAGGCTGTTCTGAACGGATCGTTGCCGGTGGACCGACTGAACGACATGGCGCTTCGAATCGTCGCGTCTTTCTACCAGCTTGGTCAGGATAAGGATGAGAACAAGGGTCCGAACTTTTCATCGTGGACTTATGACAAGAAAGGGAGACTCGCACCTGGAAGTCCCTCACCTCAAGAGGAGCAGGTAGTCAACCAGTACATAAACGTGCAGGAGGATCACGCTGAGTTGGCCCGTCAAATTGCCATTGAAGGTACAGTTCTGCTCAAGAATGACGGCGTGCTTCCCCTAAGCCGCGAGGGCAACTTGGCCAACCAACCCGAAAAGAAGACGGAAAAGATCAAGATTGGTATTTTCGGCGATGATGCTGGTCCTGGAAAAGGACTCAACTACTGCCCCGACCAAGGCTGCAACGAGGGTACTCTCGGATCAGGCTGGGGTAGCGGTGCAGCTGACTTCCCATTCCTCGTCACTCCCGTCGAGGCGCTGCGAAAGGCCTTCAAGAAGGACAAGGTACAAGTTACCGAACATCTCTCCAACAAGATTAAAGACCCCAAGAAGGTTACAGAGCAGGACGTCTGCTTAGTCTTTGCCAACTCTGACGCAGGTGAGGGATATCTGTCCTGGAACGGTGTTAGGGGTGATCGCAACGATCTCAATCTACAGAAAGGAGGTGATGCGCTGATCATGGAGGTCGCGAACCTCTGTGGTGATGGAACGGGCACGACTATCGTGGTCATCCATGCTGTTGGGCCTGTTATCATGGAAAACTGGATCAACCACCCGAGGATCAAGGCTGTGCTGACAGCTAATCTTCCTGGTGAGGAGAGTGGAAATGCCATTGCGAGCATTCTGTTTGGCGAGGAGAGTCCCAGTGGAAAGCTCCCTTATACGATTGGCAAAGCTCTTCCTGATTACGGCGAAGGCGCTCAGATCCTGTATCTTCCAAACGGAGTCATTCCGCAGCAAGACTTCAAAGAGGGACTGTACATTGATTACCGACACTTCGACAAGCACAGCAAGGACCTTCGATATGAGTTTGGCTATGGCCTGTCATACACCACCTTTGAGTTCAAGGACTTAAAGATCTCAGTGAAAGAGGCAGTGTCACAACTTCCAGCTGCACGTTCATCGCCTGCGAGCGCAAAGCCGCCCAAACTGGATGATAAGATCCCCAATGTCAAGGAAGGTCTATGGCCCAAGAACATCCGCAAAATGAAGAAGTGGATTTATCCCTACATCGATTCAGCTGATGACATCAAGAAGGGGGATTATCCCTACCCCGATGGGTACGATACCGAACAGCCGCCCTCACCGGCTGGAGGCGAAGAGGGCGGTAATCCTGATCTCTGGAAGACTGTCGTCACTGCCTCCATCACCGTCAAAAACACAGGCTCCGTGGATGGCAAGGCTGTTCCTCAGTTGTATCTCTCGTATCCCGCGACATCAAAGGTTGACCATCCGGTTCGCGTTCTCCGTGGTTTTGAGAAAGTTGCTCTGAAGAAGGGCGAGAGCAAGAAGGTTGAATTTGAACTGACGAGGAGGGATTTGAGTTATTGGGATGTGGAGGAGCAGAATTGGAGGGTCACAGACGGAGAGTTCACGATTGCCGTGGGCGAGAGTTCGAGAAATTTGAAGGCGACGGGTACATTCAAGTCTGATGGTACCTAAAGCAATTTGATCATCGAGGGTTAGTAAAATTGTATTCTTGGTTAGTCACCTCTTACAGATGCACATCACGAAATGCAAACAAAATGTTTCATCATCGCAATCAATTTTATTACTTTTTTATCAACATCTAATTATACGCCCTCAAAAACTCCACCAGAGCCATCATAGCCATAGCCTGACCATAAGGCATACTCGTCCTAGGAATATCCTTATAATGCTGCAAATCATGTCCCATGCCCGTTCCAAACGAGGTATTCAACAACTCTCCCTCCGGACTAATATTCTCCAAAACAGCCTTGATCGCCTTGACAGCTACCCCAGAGTACTCCTTTCCAATATATCTCTTCCTCTCCGCCTTGAGAATACCATACGCAAAACCCGCTGTCGCACTAGCTTCGACATATGAACCTTCTGATTCAGGAACGTCGAGAAGGGTGCTCCACAGACCATTTGCGCGCTGCGTTTTCGCAAGAGCGGCGCATTGGCTGTCGAGAGTGTTGATGAGATGTGAGCCGATGGGGTCGTCTTCCTTGATACCGACGAGTTCGAGGAATTCAGGGATGACAATGGTGACCCAGCTGTTACCGCGCGCCCATCGCGCATCAGCAAAGTTATGGCCGCCGTCCTTGAACGTCCATCCGTGGAAGAACAGTCCGGTCTTTGTGTCAAAGAGATACTGAATATGCAGCAAGAACTGCTTCTTTGCCTCAGCGACGTACTCGGGCCTGTTGAGCACAAGGCCAATCTTGGCAAGTGGCATGACTGTCATCATGAGGGTATCATCCCAAAGCTGCTGCTCATTGACATCAAGATACGTGATATGCTGAAAACCACCGTACTTTGTCCTGGGGAGGTCATGCATCGCCCACTCAGCCCAAGCATCCAGCCAAGGAAGATACGTAGGATTCTGTGTCTTTTCATAGACATATGCCAGAGTGAGGAATACAGCCATGGTGTTGATGTTCTTTCCCTTGTGGCCCTCTGCGAAACGAGCCTGGAACCAATCCTCAATGATCTTGAGCCATTGGTCCTCACCGGTCATCTCGTAGTACTTCCATATTCCGTAGAGACCGATACCGTGAGTCCACTCCCAGTCGTTCCAGCCTTTTGTGTCGATGATCTGGCCGTCTGCCAGGGTCATGAGGAATTCGCCTGTTGTGTCTTTTATGTTGACGAGTTCGTGGATGAGCTGTTGGATTTGCTTGTGGACGTCTTGCGACGCGATGTCGTGTACGTGAGAGGGCATGATGGCGGTGACTAAAAGGGTATCTTATTACTACACTGCAAGAGAGATGGGGTTTTTGGTGAGAGGATGAATGAGGGTATTCATAACCCCTCGTTGCATCCCAATGATTCTCTTGGCAGTCCACATGCTCGGTCCGAAGTACACCGAGGGCGCCCTATCATGAGGTTGAAGCTTCATCTCTCCGCACTTTTTGGTTGTGGGGGTGGGGCATGGGACTGGGGGTTGATGATGGGGGCGGAGTAGTCAACCAGTTCTGGTAAAGTACAAAGGGACGAAAAGACTCAGCTGAAGCTTGTGGAATGATTGTGTACTGACATTTGTGGGAGTGGCACGGTGAATTGCGTCATTAACACCGGCGTTTATCAT